>CM076973.1:25431489-25503989 GCA_039105355.1 Benthosema pterotum | reverse complement strand
ACAAAAATGTATATAAAATCCCCCCACCCACCCCCTCTCCTCTTTGTACACTTCTCTTTTCCCTTTTTACCTCCTCTATGATTTTACCTCCATGATTTGCTGCTTCTGATTTTACTGAAGTAGTTGTTTTGTATGTATTTGAATGCCTTAATGAAATGAACAATTTCGCCAAGTGTATGCTTAACTAGTGTGTCCAATCAGCTTTTTCAGATTTAAATTGTACTTGAATTGTACTGTAATTCTCCAAGCTGTTATCAGTTTTGTAGCAGTGTGTACTTGACTTGTACTGTAACTCTCATCTCTGTTAATAAAAATTTCATTCATTAATTCATACTAATTTCAGTGACTTTGACCAGCTTCCTGATGATGTTGCTGTCAGCGCCACCATTGCTGACATTGAGGAGACGAAAGGCTTCATCGACTATTATGTAAGATGGTGAAATCATGATTTGTTGCTCAGACTGTAGCCTAGCACTATATAGAAAGTTAGAAACTGTGTGCGTATGGTACACTTGTTTACTTTGTGACTCTATCTATCTATGTCTCCCCTAGCCGTTGTATTTCCTTGTCTACCATTCACTCATTTCTTGACTCTCCCAGAGGTTTGCCATCGAGGTGAAGACTAAAGGGGGCAGCAAATATTTGATCTACAGGCGGTACAAGGAGTTCTCAAGTCTCCATCATGATCTGGAGTCCAAGTATTCCCCTGAAGACCCTGACAGACCTGGTCCTAACACCTGCATCTTACCAACTCTGCCAGGTGTGTAATGTATGTACGTGTTTGTTTACAATACGGTACTCTACACACGTGTGTAGTACAGCATACCTACATACAGTATAGTCTATTGGATCTAAATATCTAAATCGTTTCTTGCCATGCCCCCCCCCCCCCCCCAAAAAAAAAAAAAATGTATTTGTAATTTTATTTTTTAATTAAAGGAAAAGGAAAAAACCTTCTCAGTTTGGGCCTTGGGGGTGCCCCTAGTGGGTGGCTGCAGGGCCTGTGGGTTCACTGAACCCATGAACCCTATGTAAGTAAATTACCCTAGTGCTGGGGATCCCGTGGAGTGGACCCTTTTTGAGAACCACTGCAGTTTACCATATAGTATATCATGTTGACTTTATACTGCAGTGCCCAAGGAAACCTTGCCTTTTGTCACCTACCTTTTACTACACAACATTTATTTGAAAACTTACAGTGCGTTTTAACAGGAGACGACTATGGATGATGGACAGACGATGTTTCCTGAACTCCATTATTTGTGTATGAAAGCCACCGAATGGGCGCTGGTTGGAAAGTGGGTGGAGCAATGTCGGCCGAAAAGATAAATCTAATTTAACTATTTGGCTGTTAAAACATAGCCTACTGTTAGTTGCTGTTTACTTTTTAGATTTTGATTATGATTTCAAAACATAGGCTACATTAACCATTTCAGCCTTACCGGTATCTGCATTTCAGCCATTTGAAAATAGATGATCTACAAGCTGACAATGTGTCATGACTCATGATGTGACACATTGTCAGCTTGTAGATCATAAATATTTTTAACCATTACAAAACGACACTTTCACCTAAGGTAAACACAGGAGTACTTTTCCCACCCCTGGTCAGCAGTCATGCATCTGTTTTGTTTAGGGCCACTAATTTTACTTCCCTGTCGTGTTTCTCTTCTGTATTAATATACAATGGGGACGTTTGCTTTACATTTCAGTTCTCGTTTTGGTCTTTCAACATTAACAGCTTCTAACGTACAGTAAGTAGGTAGTCTCTGGACTTGGTTTTGATTTTAAATCATAGAACATTCACTGGAAACAAATTATGATTTGATCCTCTGATCAAAGTATAATACTTCTCTGTCATGTGTGATATGTGTTTGGGGGGGTTCATTTTCTTGTTTTGCCTGATGCTCCAACGTTGTGTGAAATATAGAAAACGGCATCAGTTGTGCTCCATCAGAGTGATGAAGCAGTGTCTGTAACCTTTACTTTAAATGTGCACACTCATTCTCTCACCTTCGCTCATTGGGACAGATCGGAGCAGATTGGCAATACGAGCAGCACAGTGGGCACTGGGCAGAGATAAGTGTACCTGACAAGCCTTGTAGGAGTGGGGTCGGACCCGGTCAGCAATCAATAAAATGTTACATTTATCTAGCCTGATGCTTAAAGGAGAATTCCACCCACAAAAAAATCATTAACATGGTGAGTCACGTCTTGATGACATCATCAAGATGTGTTTCACGATGTTAATGATTTTGGGGGTGGGACTTTTTCCACACATGTTGAAAGTATGAAGCTTAAGCACACAGACTGATCACTATAGTTAAATAAACACTCAGAACCTGACACGGTGAGGTTAGACAGGTTTGTGGTGATGGTTTTATAATCATGTACAGTCATTCTATAAATATGAAATATAGTAAAGTCATCCTTGCCATTTGCCTATTATATTGCTGCTTAATGCTGAGAAATACTTGATTGATCCCTATTCGACTCCTGTGTCACATGAGGACACACTACATGATGTAAAATCTACAGTAATTCATTCAGTGGGAATAACTTTTAACACTCACTGAATGATATTTAATCAAAAAGAAAGGACTAGTTACATCAAATCGAGGAGCGTCTCTACCTCGTACCTCAATGTCTCCTTTCCTGAAAGGGTAAACGTTTTGGACACAAGATAAGGAAACGATCACTAGTTGTCACAATAAATACTTCACTGGCAGAGGTGATGCTGTAAACAAATGTCACAATATCACACCATGTTGATGATCTGAACTAAAAAGTAGAACACAGAGAAGAGTTCCTAGAGAGCAGAGACTGTCGAATCGAATCAAGAGAGAGAGACACACACACGCGCGCACATACACACACGCACACACAGAGACACACAACGAACTCTGATAATGCGCCAGTCTATGAACTAAATGAAAAGAAGGACCAAAGAAGATGTTCAAGGTCCTAGTGGCTGTGTGTCCCCAATTGCCAAACTTCAGATGACTCTCTTAACACTTTGTACAGGAAAATAAATGCATGCAAGACGTCCTGACATTTTACAAGAATAACACGACCCCACTGCGTACAGTGCAAGGAGATGGTGTGAGACATACTGTACTGTCCTATATAGTGTACTGTACATTAACCACATGATCCCTTGCGTCCTTATTTTGTGCAAGTCACAGTAGGTGAACAAACATATGCAGCAAAAACATTTTTGATCTGTACATGCTCAATACATCAATGACAAAGTACAGTATATATGATTTAAAAGGTTAAGCATTCAATCAGTGGCTTGATATGGTCATCATTTTGTCATAAGTCTGTCCCACCCCTGTCTAAAGGCCCACACAAACTCTAGTTTTAGGTGACAAGGTGGCCACCGTAGGGGTGGGGAAACTACAGCTTGCCCTCACTAAGCTGTGGTGATAAGCAACTCACCACACACCCCTTCATGCTTCCACATACAGTCCTCGTAAAACTACTGCTTAGTTCACTACTGCTTGTTCTTTAAGTTATAGACTTAATATATTTAGATTTCAGAGGTCTCAGAAATCCAGTTTATGGGCGGCCACTGGCCTAATGGTCCAGGCGCATGCCACATAATATCGGCTCTCGTCTGAGAGCGCACTGCGTGTTCAAGTACTGTACAGTACATACAGATGTATTTGGAACTTTGCCAGAGTTAGATGTTTGATGTCTGACTGTGTGCAGGTGCATTCCTTATTAGAACAAGGCCTGTACTGTCTACAGTGAACACCTTCCATCCCTTCTTTCATTACTTAGAGGGAGAGATAACAAAAGAATGCAAAAAAGAAAAGGAATATTATATTCCTTTTCTCATAAACATATACAGTACATACAGTATATACACACATGCACTCACGCATGCATGCATGGGTGATTGCAGCATGCTGGACGAGCGATGGCGCTTTGGCATGGGGTCAGATCAACATGGATTCAATACAGAATGAATTTTGTATTAGCCATATATGAAGCGTGTCTTGAGTGTATCTGTATGGGTTTGATGAGGTCAGATCAACATGCAGTATGGATTGACAGAACTGCTCAGGTCCATTATAAGGAGATCTGCAGTTTGAGTGTACAGTTTTCGATGAGGGCCCATGTATGGCCGCCGGGCCTTTTGAGGGCCTGTTGAGAACGTCCTTGGCCCATATTGATGATATCAGGGATCTCCATATAGGGTTTAATATTGATGATATTGCAGGGATCTCCGTCCATCCCTGATGATGTCATAACCAACCAACCAAACAAACAAACAACACACTGTCAGGAAATGCAGTGTGACCTATGCCAAAATTCGATCTGATATTAAAGTAATCGGTAATAGGCCAATATTGGGGCTGGGCTTGAGAATGCTGTGCTATATATAAATATCTAGTGATCTCATTTGCATTGTGTTGTCCTTCCAGTAACTCTAAGTAGGTCTCTCTATCGCTATCAGTCTCTGCCAAGCAAGTTCTTGTATTCTACAAAATGCGTACACTATACAATCATTTATCAATGAAGTTTAGCGTGTGTGAGGTGCGTGCGTGTGAGCATGTGCGTGTGCATGAGAGAGGGTGAATGAGTTCTTGTGTCAACATAACAAGCGACTGACTGAGTGAGTCAATGGGAGGACAGGGAAATTGGGTGTTGGAGAAAGATGAAGATTATAAAGTCATTAAGACTGTGCTAAATTGATTCAGCAGCAGCAGAGATGGCCTCGGCTCAATCAATGAGGGGGACCTGATTCAGAGCATTGTGATTGTGTGCACAGCTTTATATGTTTGCACTTTGTACAAGGGTAGAATGACAATAAATCTACATGCTGAAATAACAAGGCATAATTTCCAGTATGCCTGTGGCTAGGTTATATGAACACATATACACAACACTCTGAATAAGATTGCCCACGCAGTACAGCTCTCTGTGTTAATAATTTAACCACATACTACTGTAGGTAATCTAGTATTGATCCCTGTGGAACTTCAATACTGATTCATGTACTAGCTGACCTACAGTGAAGTACACGGGGATACATATCTGTAAGGTCACACAAACAGACCGTCTTCTAGTCTCCTTGCCTCTGAGGACCATGTCCATACAACTGGAGTTCAAATAGTACTTATATTGTAGCAGATTATAGCAAGAAGGAAAAAAGCGGCAGGCTAATAATAACAATAATAGTAAGTGAATGTGATGCATCAGTGTCAGAAGTATTGCCCACACAGTGAACACACATTGAATCCTGTTCCAAGTTGGATGACACACTTTTACAGAATTTCATTGGGATTACAGGCCCTGTTTGGCCACCCATCCTTAACATACATAACCCAGTTCAGCCTTAAGTGTGCCACATGTAAAGCTCTCAGGGATGACATGTATTCCTTCCAATATGTGCAGGTATATCGCTTCTTTTGGGAAATAAACCCTGTGTCGCCATGTTTCAACCTTCTGTGCAAATATTGTGTAATGTGTAAAATGAATGCCATAGACTGTCACACAAATGAATAGTGACAATGGCAACTCTAAATGCTGGTAGATTGTCTATTTTCACTATTTGCAAAAATATAGTAAAGAATTGAGTTCTTTTAGACAGAAATTACAAGGTTTCCACCTAACGATAATATTGCATCCAAATTAGGGTGTTATCTTGTCTTAGCTTTGCAACACTCCTGTTTAAGATTATAGTAGATTTGCAGCTCTGTAACGGTGAACAATGTGTCTTTGTTTAGGCAAGGTTTACATTGGCAACAAACAGGAGATTGCAGAAAGCAGAATTCCTGGGCTGAACACATATATGAAGGTAAGCCTTTTGTTTTCCTTATTAGTTAGACACAACTCATTCTGCTGTTTTCACCACTTAACCACCTTGTGCTTTGTTGTAGAAGGAATTGTGAAATTTGCCGATCAACAAGCTCACAATGCAGCACATCATGACACGCTGTGAGATTGTAGATTGGGTTATTTTTGCTCTTTTATTTTAAGGTAAAGTCAAAGTTGTTAAGGCAGCATTATTTGGTATGGCTGATAGATACTGTAGTGCAGTAGCAATGGCCTGGTGGGCTGAATGATGGAGTGGGTGGATGAGCATTGGCTGGGATATTTCAGTGTAGTAGTTTGCAGATCTGAGTAAAAGGGTGTAGGCGTTGCCACTCTTCCCTCTGTATGCTGCATGCGCCCACATTGTGTGTTTCTGACTATACAGCACTGTAACTGTTGGACAGCCTTTCACCATTACTGATGGGCTGATCTATAATTCTCTTTAGGTTCTACCTCTCTGCTATCTGGCACTTCTGTATGTATTTCACGCTTCCTTTTATCACTTCTCTCTTGACCCCCCTGTCCTGCTTTTCTCCCCCACCCATGCTGGACTCTCTTTCTCACTTTCCCATGTCAACCATATCTCCATCGACATTTAAAAGATAAACTCCTCCTTCGGCTCTGTAGGTACAGTATGTATCTCAAGGGTAGGCAACAAGGAGGCAAGCTACTTGCGAAGGAAACTTCTGTGCATCACAGAAGGGGAAGTTCGATAGACCAATCAGGCGTTGCGACTCCCTCTTAAACAGCGGCACCTGCTTTGGCAGTGCAAATGTTTGTTTTCTCATGCCAATAAACTCCCGGAAAAGACATGCTGTGATTGGCCAGTAGTCACTTGAGTGGCAGTGACGCAGTGTGCCTTCCGCTTGACTTCCTCCTCAACAACAAACTTTTTTTTTAATATGTATGCATCTCTCTCTCTCTCTCTGTCTCTCTCTCAGAGGTTGCTGAGTCTTCCTGCCAGGGTGGTCCTGGATGACACTCTCAGACTGTTCTTCTACCAGACGGAGCGGGACAGTCAGCACCGTCCGCGGGAACTCAGGCGACTCCGTCCTCCCACACGCAAAGTGTAAGACCACACACACACACACTCGACTGGCGCGGGAGCATGTACCATTGGTACGGCACCGGCCTCCCCTGGTGACGGGCACAGGGAAAGGCCATGCCGTGTTCTGTGGCAGACAACCTATTATTGCGGCCATGTAGTGACAGATGGAGATGCATATGGCATTATGCGGGGGAGGAGAGGTTTGGTGTGGCAGAGAATGGCGGCTTGGCTTAGAGAAAGACAGTGAAGGCCTGTGGGGTGTCGCAGCGTGCTCAAAAGCAGGGCAGCGGGTGACCTGGTGGTTGGCAATGAACTCATAATAAGAACATCACATGGTTCCGTGTCTATTCTTGTAAGTATCACATCTTCATGTATCAGGCCAGGGTGGACATTCCCACATGGCAACAGGTGGGAATGTGGACTGTGGGCTGAAGTCATAATTCCTGTTCATGGCCATATCATTTTTTTTCTTTTCATTGAATGGCACAATATTATTCCTGATGTTTTGTATGTTATTAAATATTAATTTCAGAATTATTAGCTGTGATTTATTAGACACTGTCTTTTCTTCTATGGATAAGTGTAGACACAAATCCCTATACCCTCTCTCACTGAAGCCTGGCTAAAGCACAACCAAACAATTACATTTTCAGTTGATAAAACCAGATCTGTCCTTTCACAGTCAGTGCAGACTTAGCACTCTTCCCCAGGTCTGGATACATACTAATAGTATATATGGGTTAAAACAACACAAGTATAAGCACTTCTGTTTGCTCGCTAAAATAGTCATAGTAGAGTAAAACACCAGAGGAAGTAACCTACACTTTTGACTTCAGTGTGTTGTGCTTTTATTACATCTTTGCCACCATGGAAAAGGTAGGACCAACAGCTCACTTTCCTGAATTAGAAGACACAGGGGTATCAGCCCCCTATACGCCACACTGAACCGGTGCTAAAGTGGAATAAGGGCATCCCGTATTCAACCTATTTATTGCTTGCTTACTCCGTTCCTCCACTACAGGCACTGGAGTACAGCAGTCTACTCTCTACATCATTATGCAATGGCGCTCAGCCTTTTGGCTACATCGACTCTGCCCTTCTTTCGTCTGTGCACTATAATGGCACCATTCACCATGGCATCCTTATGTTCTGGCTCAATAGAGGAGACTACCAAAATCACGCTACTTCCTCATTCGTGTCCAAGGACATCCTGGTGGCTCAACCCGTACGTGGGCTGAACACATATACTCTAACCGCAATGTCAAACATCTGAATCTGCCCCAAAACCTGCATTACAAAGTTAATCACGTCAGCCCTAGCTTGCCCTGGTGCAGATCCCTAAGGGATCACTGTCAGCTAAAGTATATAAGGTTTTAAGGGCTCAAATATAAATCCGTCTCTAAATTCTAAATCAAGTTGTTATTGGTAAGTCTCCTGAGTGTTCACTGTTCACGTTTGTCTCGTTTAGCAAATCAGGTCATGTGGTAAACAGGGACTCTCACAAGAGGAAGTGATGATAATACCTCTTTCTCCTCATGTTCCACCTGACCTGCTGTCATTCATATTTGTGCAAACGTAGACTTGCTGGTGCAACGAAACCAAGCAGCCCTGAGAAATAACAACCATAATTATACAAAATCTAGAAATGAGAGTACTTCCTTTAATTATCCCCAGTGTTATTTCGGCAACCTGTGTGCGCGTGTGCGTGTAGCCAATTTTGCAAGGTCTTTCACCCTGGCAGCAGGGTGAAAGACCTACATCCTCCTTCAATATTTTGCGAATCCACCACCATGATATATCATTATTTATTCATAATCGCAGGGCAATCGTCCCTTCAGCCTGTGGTGTAAGAGTCCTACCAGGCTATGGACTTGCACTATAGACATCACAGACATGTACAATGTAGTATGAGTATGTGGTATGGCATGAAGACAAACATATCCCATCATCCTTACATTACATTAGGTTTGCACACACAGAGAGTGAGATGATACACCTCTTCAGACAGTACTGATGTGAGGAACCCAAATGCAGCACTGAGAACTCAAAGTAATATCAGGAGAGAATACATTGATCCAGCACAGAGAGCAAACACTGGCATTCTTAAACAGTCTCAACTATTCATTACGCCAACACTTGTGAATGCGGGTGGAGCCCAGACTGTCAATCATAAACATGAGGGAGACAATCCAGGCGTGGCACAATCTGGGCACAGCCCAGTGCTTGACCGTTTCCCTCACTGGGAAACCAGATCCGGGTCACGGCACCAATGTGGAAAGCCGGATATCTTATCCACTAGCCTAAAGGAGAAGTCCTCCTTGGCAAGGTGAGATATTAGCCTTTTTTTGGTCTTCAGGCAGAGGCTCTGAGCCACTCCGCTACACAAGAGAGTTTCACTTTGACATGACTTTATTAGACAGTATAAGTGTCATTATTAGGGCATGTCTCTTGGTGGACATTCTGTACCTTTGTAGTTTCTCTTTTGAACAACCCTTCAGTACATGACCTCTCTCTCTCTCTCTGTCTCTCTCTCTCTCTCTCTCTCTCTCTCTCTTCAGGAAAGCACCAGATGTCAAACCGAAGATGGACCTCTTCTCTTCCCCCAGGGCTGAGGTAAATTTAAACAAAAACAAATTGAATTTGAAAAGACACAAAACATACTGCACACACCTCACACCTTCCACAACCACGTGATCTTGAGAGATCTACAAGCTCACAAAGCATTGTGTTGTGACACAAGGGAAAAAAACAGAAGTGATCAAGTATAGACCCCTAGGGAACACCAGTCAAATGTAGCGTATACTAGGGTTATAAAGTGTGAAATGTATGATAAGCAACAAGCATGCCTATCTAGAATGAAGTGCACAAGCACAGACAGTGTAATTATGCTTTTCAGTGGCTGTGAAACCTTTCAGTTAGAAACTCAAAAGTGACATTAGACATTTGCCCTGCCCCCAAACTGTTTCAACAACACACCAACAAGTTCACACAACTATGCACGAAGCGTTTTCAAATATACAGTTTATACTTTACTTATACTTGAGAGATGGAGAGAGGCAGAGAGGAGAGAGAGAGAATCGACCTAATGTAACCGTCCTAAAATATCGGGAGGGAAAAATGGCATTGGCATTGAAAAATCCATATCAGACGACCTCTAATCTCTTTAGCTCTTTCTTCATGTCTCCTTTACTTTACAGCATCGCATCATCCTTACCCTGCCCCCTCCCATTTCTCACCCCTCCTTCTGCTTTCTCTGCCTTGTCCCATTACTGTACTGTATTGTACTGTACTCCCCCCTCTTTAATTTGTTGGAGGTGAGGGTCATTTCTCACCCCTCTTGTCCTTCCTCTTCTGTTCATTTTTATTCTGTTCACAATGTGCACTGTTCTGGTGTTGGAAAAAAAATGCAGTATATGTAACTAGAGTAGTGGTTTTCAACCTTTTTGCTACCAGGGCCCACCATTTATTCAGCATTTGAGCCACGTCCCATTTGTGGGACATTTTAGCCCCACAGACCCCAAAACTGAAGATTTAGTTTTCTCTGCAATACCATGCAGGCCGGATTTCAGAAACAAAGCAGGAAAATAATAGATCCAAATGGCCATGTTTCTACATTGTCTAATTGTATTGTATTGTGTAATTGTATTGTGTAGCCCTGGTGGTCCCCGGTCCACTGGTTGAAAACCACTGAACTAGAGAGTCGGTCCCTCAGAAAATGTGTGTGTGTGTGTGTGTGTGTGTGTGTGTGTGTGTGTGTGTGTGTGTGTGTGTGTGTGTGTGTGTGTGTGTGTGTGTGTGTGTGTGTGTGTGTGTGTGTGTGTGTGTGTGTGTGTGTGTGTGTCTGCATGCGCACATGCTTGTGTGCATTCATGTGATATCGTATTGATCGATCGTATTGCTGGAAAGTGACAAACAACTGGATGTTTGCTAGCATTAGTGTTTCTATTAGTGCTGGTTGTAACAACACAGAAAGTAAAATGTAGAGAGATGACAACACAACACCACATCTTCCACAATTTCCTGAATTTCCCTTCCCGGCACAAGCACACGCTCGCATAAACACACACACACACACACACACACACACACACACACACACACACACACACACACACACACACACACACACACACACACACACACACGCACCCACAGTTCAAACTTGCACATGATATTTACAGTTGCAGCATTAACTATTACATAATCCTGTGGTCTTTATGACCCAACTGAGAGTAATAACGTTGTTTTAAGGTGTTCAATCGCTCTCTCTCCTCTCCTCTATCCTCCCTCACTCTTAAAATAACTGCTAACTCTACTCACAAACCATGGCTGCCCACACACACACACACACACACACACACACACACACACACACACACACACACACACACACACACACACACACACACACACATGATTGCTCTCCTATTTTATTTTATTTATTTTGTGCACTGTATGCGGTATGTTTTTACAGCCGTGAAGCATCCTTTTTACCTCCATCTGAACGTTGATAAATGGTTTGCTTTGGTTTGATGGATGGTGTGAGACGAGAGGCATTTGTCACAGCGGAGTTATAGCTTTAGTCTTAGTCTTACGACGCTGCACTCCACTTAGCACAGGCCAGGGTTGGTCCACTCCCAGACAGCTGAAAGTGATGGTTGTCTTCCAGATAGCTCTGCACGTTACACACAAACAACAAGGACGCTAAAGACTGCAGCGTTCTTACAAAGTATGGCAGGACCCCATGAACAAAATTCATTGGGGTAAACATTTGCCTTTCTGAAGTTCCCTTTTGGCAGTTCTTGCAATGGCCAAAGGTCACTGGTTTGCCGGCCCAGTGTACAGTACAGTTGAATTCTGTGGATAAACTACAGTACTCCCCCTTTCTTCTTTCGTAGCATCAATGTTATCATTAGTTATGCATCAAATATTCGGCTGCAAAAAATATTCGGCTAAAATTGGCAAAAGAATGCCTATGCGGTTTTGGCACAAATTAACTGGTAAAGTTCCACCTAACAGTGTGTTTCATGGTCATGTAGTGTACACACTGGGTGCATTTGGAAATATGCTCTGGAAATCTACTGCAATGAGTCCATCTGCTCTTACTTTTAATTTGCATTTGAACAGACGTTAATTCATCCCATGTACTGTGTACACGATAGCTACACGTTAGCTATTCTGGGAAAAGTTGTTGAATACCGACTAGACTTACAGACTAGACTACCTCGCCAAACACACTGCCAACCATCACATTTTGCAGTGACTTCCTCCATCACTGTTATATCGCCATTGTCCAGGCGCTTGCACCCGGCGCTTCACTCCCAGAGCGTAGCACTACTGAATACCTCACCAATCACTGACTGTCCCAAAGGTGGGACTCAGTATCCCATCACTGTTGGAGGGACCACATGTTTACCATTTTACTTGATTAACTCTCAAGAGTTGCAAATGGATAAGCGAACGAACAATGATTTGGATTTGCACTTGTGTAGCGATGCACAAACAAAGCAGTGAAACATCATCCCATGTGCCTCCCAAAAAAACATCATTGTCAGGGAGAGAGAGATGTTTAGTGTTTAGTAAAGTGGACACAGAACCGACAGATTATTGAGGCTGTATGGGACAAAACACAATGAGAGCCATATAAAATAAGGTAAAATGAGATGATGACGATGATGAAAATCTAACAGTTTGGAATGAACCTACATCTGATCCTTTTCCTTATACAGACAGTGAGCCGTTGTATGGAAATTGGATCCCAATTCAGGTAAAAGACCTGACCTAGGAATATCAGGTAATGCCAGTACAGTATATGCTCAGCATAATGCAGCATGCTGACTGGATTGTAATATGAGAACATTATTCAGATATCCTTACTATTATGTCTCATATAAGGTATTGAATTGTTCTCAAAAATGACTGCAGGATTTAACACAAATCATTCCAGGTTTAGCGCCCTTTGTTTGTTCCCCTCGCACCCCATCTCTTCACCGAAATAATCGCAAATCAAATCAATTTCAACCCCAGGCGATAGCGTTCATGTGGTTCCCTAGAACAGAATGATTTTAAATGGGTTTTTCCATCATTTTAAACGTTAAGTCGATTTTGGATGTCTGTGCGATATGAAAATGTCCGCTACAGCGCTTCCAGATGTGCTCCTTACAGACACTCAAATATCTCCATTAATGTCTCATTATAGTCCTTCAAGCCTACCTGGAAGTAGGTCAACCAATTAAAGTCTCTTTAGTATGACAAGGTTTTACAGGCCTCTTGTCTCTGCTCCACCTCCCTATTGACAGGCTAATGAGCTAAGGAGTTAACAGGCTCATTAAGGCCGGGTCAAATAAGGAACATAATTGGGGTGGATGATTCCTCCGGTGGCTTGCTGACCCCAAGGGGCCGTGTGGCTATTAGAGCATGAACCCTACTGGGCAGCACCCAAAATACCTGCCCTGGAAAAAACCTAATTGAGGTCTCTTTTATTCTCTTGATGTAAGCCTACTACTGTATGCTACTACATGTGTCTTTTATTCCTCTTATCCGTAGTCCCCCTCCTCTATCCCCTCTGTACTACCAAACATCTTTGCCAAAAATAGCCGATCTGGAAGCTCACAATCCCCAACTTTGTTGAGTGCAACTAGTATGTTGTATGATTATGTTTTATTCCTTTATTCTTCTGTCTGTCTGTCCATACACCACTATAGCCGTCTGAAGATGGCCACCAATTGATTTTATGAAGCGGAAGTAATAATCAATCAGTTCCGTGGCACACAAGAGATACCTTTGTTTTCATCAGAAGTGATAGCTCAATGGTACCTCAATGTTCTGTATGATTACCTCAGTGTGAGCTTCCATTCTGAAATAATCGCTGCTAAGATTACTATGGACAAACATAAACATATTTTACCAAATATCGAATGACATCACAACAGGGAAGCAAATGATAGTAATGATGTTGAATGCATTACAAAACTACAGTAGTAGCGCTTCAATGTCGTCTTAGGGCATCTGTGACTTTGTTCGATGTTGTTTTTGGCTGAGTGATGTGGATTACCAGCTTAGTTGCCTGTAGGCTGGTCTGTTTTATTCCTTTTATTTGCTTGTATGCAGGCTACTACCACAAATGAGACTGCTGTCTTGATGGGACATGAGTTTCCCCAATAAAATTGATAAATACAAAATGCAGAGTGAAATCTGCACTGTCCATTTAAATTTACAAATGTTTAATGATGTTTGTGCCAAGCTAGCATCAAGTGGAAAGGGGAAACATAGCGACTGATAGAGAGATAGAGGGAGTATGATAGACAGACAGACAGACAGACAGACAGACAGACAGACAGACAGACAGACAGACAGACAGACAGACAGACAGACAGACAGACAGACAGACAGACCTGTCTCGTGCAGAGAGAGGTGAACAGCAGAGGAGAAACACATACTGTAGAGGAGTAACAGCCAAGAGAGAGAATGCAAAGGGAAGGGAGTTGTCACAATTTATTTTCCCTTTACATTAGAGAATTACGCTTATCGCCTGCAACACATTTTCACACCAACCATGAATTTAATGCAAAGAAGGGAAAATGCATAGGATTAAAGCATTCTAAGTAGCAGTCCTGAACTCAAATGCTTTGTGGGTGTTAGTGTGCATTCTTGCGTGTGTGTGTGTGTGTGTGTGTGTGTGTGTGTGTGTGTGTGTGTGTGTGTGTGTGTGTGTGTGTGTGTGTGTGTGTGTGTGTGTGTGTGTGTGTGTGTGTGTGTGTGTGTGTGTGTGTGTGTGTGTGCGTGCCTGTGCAGTGTGCATCTGTTAAACAGGTGTGCCTATATAGTAGTGTGTGTGTGTGCGCGTGTGTGCATGCTTGTGTGCGTGCATGTCTATGTGAGTGTGCATGTGTGTGTGCGTGTGCATGCGCATGTACAGTATGTGTGTGTGTGTATATGTGTGTGTGCGCACACGCATACACTTGCTTGCGTGTGCAATTTCACTCTCAGTGAAGTTTTAATCCAGCCCGCTCCCTCTTTCCCTGGTGTCCACACTGGCACATCCTCATTAACCCTGGATGCACACGCGCGCACACACACACACACACACACACACACACACACACACACACACACACACACACACACACACACACACACACACACACACACACACACACACACACACACACACACACACACCCCCACACACACACACACACACACACACACACACACACACACACACACACACACACACACACACACACACACACACACACACACACACACTCCATTGGGAGCTTTGTTAATGACACATGGTGTGTAGCGACAGTGATTCTTATGCAGTAGTTTTAAACCATACATTGCATCAGTGCGATACACGAACCTGCTCACTACGTGTAGCAGACACTGTAGCAGACATGTTCAGAAACACCTTCCATACAGTACGATGGTACAATGTAAAATGATTCTTCAATACAGTACAATGGTACAGTGTCAAATGCTTCCATACAGTACAATGTTGCACAGTGAACCCTATAGTATAGTACTCTATAGTCAGTCCTTCATTAGAGTACAATGTTACACAGACATCCTACAGAGTCACAACTCACAACACATCAGTGTGGTGTGTTGTGAGCTTGTAGACTGACTCTTTTCGGTCATTGCTGTTATTTTAAGATGAAAGAGTATTTGAAGTGAAACTAGCAATAGAAGTAATGGAAGCTGGAAGCATCTTCCAGAAATGTGAATGGTCTTAGAAATAATTTCTTCAGCTACGATATGAGTTTTAGTCTTGAGATTTTTTTACAGGTGTATGTAACGCAGAGAGCACCCGAGTCGTAATCACATGGATCCGCAGACGTGGTTTAAGTACAATTACATTGCATTTGTTAAATGAAGACTGAGGATTTGACTATGTAGATTGTAGAGAACTGCCAGTGCATACGATATGATCTAGGTCTCAGTGCACATCTCTCATCTCTCCTCTATTCATCTCCTCCCTCCCACTGCTTATACCTCTACTTTTCCTTTCTTCCCCCCCCCCCCCTCTCTCTCTCTCTCTCTCTCTCTCTCTCTCTCTCTCTCTCTCTCTCTCTCTCTCTCCCTCTCCCTATCCCTCAACCTCCCTCCCTCTCCCTATGTATTTTTAGCCTCACTCTAACAGTGGTGCTCTGAGAAAGGTAATGTCGGTCAGTCTGTCCATTCATCCAGCACCTCAGTCTCAAAAACGGTGCTGTGTGCACCCTCATGCTTAACCCTACTGATTTAGGTGACCCTGTGACCTTCTCTGCAGTGCCACTTGCACTGAAGATATCTGGAAATCCGACAGGAATATTGGTTCCCCCAGAGGATAAGCCCTGATGGTTTTGGTCAACCCCCTGGCCTAGCCTGCATCTAGTGCCATCTAGGCCAAAATGTCCAGTTGTCAAAAATCCAATGACTACTATTTTCCAAGAAAATCCCTGAGCACATTGGCTATATTGAGCGACCACATGACCTCGCCTCTAGTGCCACCCTCAGGCCAAAATGTGCACACACACTTTCTCAGAATCTAATAGGCACATTGCATGATGAATCACCTTCTCCAGCAGACCAAGGTTATGCTCCCTGTCCGTCCATGTGTGCATCTGAATACAGCTAATCTCCAGCACCGTTAACCTGGGTGATGCCAAACTTTGCACACAATCCCTGGATGCCAACAGCAAACCCCAATTTTTCAAGAATGTTATAGCGCCACATTCTTTTTATATCACTCTAGATTCTGTCCAGAGGGGCGATATCATTTTGCAACCGCGACTGACGGTCGCAATAGTGGTCTATCGGTCATGGCAGGTGGTAAATGAGTCGTGACCGTTAGTAAATGGGTCCTAAAGCGGTACGTGCTGTGACCGCAAAAATGGTAACGTTTAGCGTTACTATCGGTTGGTTAGGTAACCTTTAGGCATACTGTAGGTTTTACCGAGGTTATGATTAGGGTTAGTGGTTTAGGGTTAGGTTTAGTAGTGACCACCTGTTGTCTCTCCCGGTCGCAAAATGACTTTGTTGTCTCTCCCAAAAATCCTGCACATTGTTACACAGTATCTCCCATGTTCTCAAGACATTCCATCCTAATTGGCTCACGTTGGCTTTCCAAGTTTTTCAGGATTGCCCCGTTTTGAACAAATGGCTTCAAACCATGGATGCAGCATGTAATTAACATGAAATCTTTCCTACCACCGGGACTTTTCTACTAGCCTGAGGAATATATCCCACCATTTTCACATTGGCCTGTTAATAGCGCCACCAACAGGTGGAGCTTTGCTAAACATATTTTTGGAGCAAAATGCAGCAGGGGCGAAATCCAAAAGCGACCTCGCCCGCGTGCGCCCGGTTTCAAAAGCGGGCGCCCGCTTTCACAAAAACGGGCGCCCGCTTTCACAAAAACGGGCGCCCGTTTTTGTGAAACCGGGCGCCCGCTTTTGAAAACGGGCGCCCGTTTTCAAAAGCGGGCGCCCGTTTTCACAAACGGGCGCCCTTTTCAAAAGGTTATGGTTAGGGTTAGGTTAGGTTTAGGCATAGGTTTACTGAGGTTAAGTTTAGGGTTAGAGTTAGGTTTAGGCATAGCCTAGTTTGTGAAAACGGGCGCCCGCTTTTGAAAACGGGCGCCCGCTTTTGAAAACGGCCGCCCGTTTTTGTGAAACGGGCGCCCGTTTTTGTGAAACCGGGCGCCCGTTTTTGTGAAAGCGGGCGCCCGCTTTTGAAACCGGGCGCCCGCGGGCGAGGTCGCTTTTGGATTTCGCTGGCTCTCGCAAAATGCCTCGAACCAGCCAATTGCCATCCAAGCCGTTAAAGTAAAATATGTGCCCTTTTCACATGGCCAGTTATAGCGCCACCAGGAGGCCATAGCCTGACCTGGTGCAGACCTGTTCCCCGACAGCCCCACTTTTACTAGTTATACCTGGCTCCCTCCTTTTCTCTCTGTACACTAAATCTTTTTTTTTCTTCTTCTTTTAAGACAATCTTTGCATTGCGAGACGTGTGCTCGTGAATTTGACTATTCAAATTCCACCTCACGCCCTACCAAATCACCATGCCCCCTTCTCTCTGGATTAATGCTAGCAATGCAGACATAATTTGGCCACTCATTCTCAATCTCATGCAAGCCACTTGGATCTATTTGGGCGTAAGGAGCAGCACAGCCTCTAGGGGGGTGCCTGTGGCTTCTTTGGACTCCAGGGCCCTATTTTATCGGAAGCGGGCGAGCCAAATGAAGGCGATGTCCTTGTGGGAGGTGCAGAGTCATCAACAAAGCACCAACAAAACAACAGACAAAGCAGATCACCAAGGAAGCAAAGAGGATGTGAAATTATCTTGGGAGGAAAACATGAATCGGCGTGAATCGGGTCCTTGTTGAATCCCTGCCCGATGTGCACCTCTCATCTCCTCCCACGCCGCTGCATGGCATCGGTGAGTCCCCAAAATACCAAGCCAAAATACACCACGACACCTCAGGGAGTGTTCAGTTCACCCCTTCGATGCACACTCCATGCCAGCTGGTGCACCTGCCTCAGAATAGGGCCCTTAATCTTGTTCTTTGTCAATGTTATTTTTTCATATTTGACACTTCTAATGTCTTTCTTCACATAAGTGTATGTGAATATGTATTTGCATACATTGCATATGTGTACAAAGGTATACACAACTATTAAACACTATACATTATTATAACTGCATGGTGCATGCCTGCAAACATTATGTGCAGGCATGCGTGTGTGCTGCCAGCATGTTTGAGTGTGGATGCGTGCGTGTGAGAGGAGTTTTCAGTACATTGGCAGTAATGTTACATCACCCATGGAATTAGCTTCCGAGCCAATCAGATCGTACCATTTATACACCAACTCCACAATGGCACAAACCCATTGATGATAAGCTAAAATACAGTGACAGCATCACTATATTTTAGCTTATCATCAATTGTTTTTTGCCTCTCGACCCTCTAACACATGCACATGACATACACTGCATTAACTTAATCATAACCATAACTGACCTAAATAACCCTTAACTGGAACCCCAATACAGACCTTATGAAATGCAGCGAATTCTGTGTGTGTGTGTGTGTGTGTGTGTGTGTGTGTGTGTGTGTGTGTGTGTGTGTGTGTGTGTGTGTGTGTGTGTGTGTGTGTGTGTGTGTGTGTGTGTGTACCGTTAATTTGTAAAGCTTTTTTTTTTGGGACGCTGTGTTACTGGCTTGTGAAAATCGCAGGAGGAGATTTGAGTTTTTTGTGGTCCATGTCCGCACAATACACACAGCATCAGGACACACATGCCAATTAACTGACATCATTTAACCTGTACATCAAATACGACCCATTCCGTTACAGATTTTCTACGGATTTCTCCAAAGTTCATCCCCGTCATGCACACATCCGTCTTCTCATAACACACCTCTCCTCTCAGTCAGCACAGAACAATTCCTCCTCTCAAAAACCCATTCTATTCTTAATTGCATGATGGTGTCACTCCCAGGAAACAAGTGACTGAAGAAGGCTATGAATGAGGCATGAGGTTCTCTTCCCTCTTCCTCTCACCATTACCTATACTTCAGCACATACACCAGGAGAAAGATTTGAAAAAGTCTTGTGTGTCTTACCTGTTCACTCGCACCGTCTATTCTGACTCTCTGTCTTGTCTCTGTCTCTCCCTCTCTCCTCTGGTCTTGTCCCGGGTCTCGCTGCTGATTCGCCTGTTTCTTTCCCCTGTGTGTGTACTGTGTGTGTGTGTGTACTGTGGGTGTGTGTGTGTATGTGTGTGCGCGTCTGTGTGTATGTGTGTGCGTGCGTGTGTGTCCCAGGTGATGTTTGACTTTCGCGGCAACGACACGCTGGAGCTGAGCCTCAAGAAGGGAGAGGTGGTCTTCCTGCTGAGCAGAGTGAACGCCGACTGGCTGGAGGTAGGAGAGAGAGGAAGAGAGAGAGGGAGGGAGAGAGGGAGAGGGAGAGAAAGAGGGAGGGAGAGTGAGAGAGAGAGAGAGAAAGAGAGAGAGAGAGAGAGAGAGAGAGAGAGAGATGGGGGAGGAAGCGAGAGCAAGAGAGTGGGACGGATGGTGATGGAGAGAGTGGAGTGAGACACATTTGAGGACGAGAAAGAGGAAGCAGAGAGGGAGGGCGGGAGAGAGAAAAGAGGGATAGATAGGGAGAGAGTGAGGGAGGTAGATTAGAGCAGGGAAGGAGAAGGAGAGTGAGTGAATGATGTTAAGGGAGCAGAACAGAGAGGGACAGGCAGAGTGGAAGGGAAAGAGATGAGATGCATGAAATGAGAGAGAGGGACAGAAAACAATGAGTAGGACTTGAGTGAGGGCATAGGACAGGGGTTTTCAACCATTTTCACGCCCAGGGCCCATTATTTATTCTGCATTTTAGTCACAGGCCACGATTTGATGTTGAGTGTAGACTCTCGGACTCAAAACCAAGGATTTTCAAGTGTATGTCCACAATATAGGAGAGATAACTAGCCAAACGTTCAAAATAACAACTCTTCTAGATTTTCTAATTGTGTAGCTTCTTGAAAATTAAGTAATTCAGATGTTTAAACATAATTTAACTCTTGAGAGTGAAAAATGAAACCAAACGGACCTGTAAGGATCCATTTGGTGGTCCCCGGGCCACTGGTTGAAAAACTACTGGTATAGGACATTAATGGTAGTGTAAGTGATTTTCTTGGGTTAAAATAGGTGGTAAAACGCTCTATATTGTCTTAGTGCTCATGGCCATGTAGTGTTAACAGGAGTAACAGGAGTCCCCAAGTCTCTCATTTTTCATTAAACAGAAAATGTATTTTCAGAGACTGAAACCGGCATATCAATTTTATACAATCAGGATAGAAAATGCATTCGAGATACGGATTAAACAAGTGGAATTATAAGTGACGATACAAAGAAATGAGCAGACAAAAGCGTAACTGGAACAGTTTAAAAATTAAGCTCATAAATAGCTACTTTCTCCTGATTGGCTAAACTTGCTTTATTTTCTGTTTTTGGTTTATTTTTTAAGACCTGGGGAGACAGAGAGACCCGTTGCTGATCATACCCTCTATAGCAAAGACTATGTAAGAATATAGTGATAATAACCTTTTGACAAAGGACCTTTTGTTTTTACAAAATATAACACTTACCCTGTAAGAAAAGGAGGATTGGGGCAAGGGAAAGAGGCATAGAGGACAGTGAGATTAGATAGAAAGATTGATACTGTAGAAAAATAATGTTTGGGATTCAGAGTCACAGTTTGATCATAGCATATAGAATGGAACAGAGAAGGAAGGATAGAACAAGGAGATACAGAGAGAGAGAGAGACGGGAGGCAGGATGCTGAAGTTCATGCTGAAGTTATAGAAAATAAAGGAATTCATGGAATTCATATATTATGGAATCACAGGAGTGATTGAGTGCTCAATTCCCCCAAAACTCTGGAGCATTGATTGTCATCATTGGGTTCCGGGGACCCGCAGTGGTCCTAGCAGTATGTTTTAACAGCTGGCGACAGCTTGGCTGTAGCCTAAATCGCCCAAGTGTTGGCCGAAAAACGATACTTGGGCCGACATTCTATCTAGGGCATGCCCAGCTGATGTGAAAAAATGAAATGACAATGTACAAATGGAAAATTTTCCCCAGAAGACGCGTACAGTACAATATTAGACTGGTGTCCCTCCCAGCTGTATAATAGACGATATTGAATAGGGATTCTGTGAAAAAAATTCTATTGCAGACGAAAATATACGTATACAGTATACTTGAGGATTGTACATTTGTAAGATATTCAAGCAAATATATATATTTGGAAATTGCTCCTGGGAAATACTGGCCACCACCTGCCATATTGATATTTCTTTTCACACTTGTTTATTTATTTCATGAACACGTATTCCCACACATTTCTGTGTGGGAACTCTTGTGGTGATGAGATGGGAGATGAGTGAGACTGTGAGAGAGTGAGATATAGTTTGTTGAGTCGACGGATTGGGTTATTTTTATACACTACTCTACAGCAGTACAAGTTACTTGTTTGCAGTGTTGGGTGAGCCACATGTAGCTTAACCCATTTACCGCCTCCGGTAGGCCTATGGTAGGCGCCTCCATCACCATACACTTGGTAGGGCAAAACACAACGAAAGATACATTTCATTCTTTAATCCATCTATTAATCCGAGCACATCGTCTGACGATCATTCTGTTGTTGACTTTCATTTGGGACAGAATGGGCGCAGCCATTTTGTTTTTTTTTTTGCACCCGCACCCATTCTATCCAATGCATTCAAATGGCATTTTCTCAGATTTGGCCCCTGAATATTGTTTGCGCACAGGTAAAACAACTAGGACGTCACTTCCTGGACTTGTGAACTGGAACTTTTTGCACAGATTGTGAGAGGGCAGATTAGTCAAGACACCAGAAACACCAGGACATCATCACACATCCTGTTTTGGATATCTAGCGTTTCAAAATAAGGGTTTTTACCGAATGCCGTGGCCCGAGCCGTGACATTTACAATAAGGCAAAACAGCAGGTAACAATGCATCATCGCTGATAGGCCTATTAATTAGCTTTAATAGACCTACTGTATACTCAACTAAAATCCAGGTATTCAAGCCTCAATTCGCTCACTCCACTCCACTGTGAGATAGGATAGGGATGGAGCTCGATACCCGGTATCAAGCTCAGGGCTTGATTTTTGTCCTTATGTATTGCATCTAGCATTGGGAAAGGGGTGTTCCCAGACTAAAGTTGTTTTTTTTGGTCACCAAATCCCTAGCCTCGACACCCGGGCTTTAATTTTCATCCACGTTGCACGAAAAAGAAAAGCCTTAGCCACGGTGGCCTAGAAGTGGGAGTCGCTCCAAATGATGTGACATAGCACAGCAGGGGAGGGGTGGGGGAGGGTCTGGGGATGACGGCACGTTGATGAGATAAAATCAGATCAGCTCGATCTGCCGTCCCGCCCAGGTCAAAATCATTTCAGGTTAGGCCAGTACTTGATAGTGGGCTTAATTAGTACCCGGCTCAATTCAATAAAGTGCTCATAGCACTACAATGAATACTGTACATAATAATGTACAGTACCCAAACCAACCCTTGATACTTTGTGCTGAGCAAAGTGCAATTTTTATATTCTTATAGTCATTTTTATAGTTGCATGGTGCTTGGTCACTCAAATCACAAGGCATCTGAACTAGTCCACATACATACAGTAACTGTATGCTGTGTCATTTATACGTTGTATATTTGTAAACTATACTACAATCAAAATGTATTTGCTGTGGAACCCCATTTGAAAACAAATGCCAGCGACTGGGACCCCAATAAGACAAGATTGTCATGGCTACGGCAGTGATTCTCAATCATTTTAATTTCAAGCACCCCCACGTTTGACCTGCCATTAGGCTACGGCCCCAATTTAATGGCATTTCGATCTCTGGGACAAATCAATGTTAATTTGACTCTGAAAGTGTACAAATGCAACCAAATGGACCCGTGTTGAAGACCTTTTCAGGGGAACATAAAGCATAACATGTTAGAAGAAAATAGATCACTAGCAATAATCCTGACAGAAGTATGGTAGACTTTGTCTAGGGGTTCTAACACCAGCATTTATAGTACGTAAATAAACCACATTTTTTTATTTCAATAACAATCATTTTCCTAAAAGCATAACATTTTGAATGTGCATTTAGATCAAAACAGATTCCAGGATCTGATGGACTCTATGCCATGTGATGTGTTGTGTTGCTTCATTTTCAGTGCACAGCATTGTGAATGTTGCTGTGAATCAAAAATGCTGTGCCGGCATGCAAAGTCATGCCGGCACAGCATTAAATCATTGCTGTCGGGTAGAAAGCTTGTATGTCCAAAACCCTTACTTTTCTGGAAATGGGAATAGAAATCTGTGTTCCAATGGGTCCAATGTACTTACTGTATTTCCACTTCCATTGTTATCCTCCGGTTTTACACGACACTCTTGTACAGCAAAGTAGGGCATGTGTTTATACAGAAAATAACATTTTAAGTTGAAATATGGGTATCAGATTCTGCTTAACAGCAGCTATATTTAAAAGGGAAGGAGAGGGGGCACCCGCTGGCCTAATGGTCCAGATAATGTATGCTCTCGCCTGACAGCACGTCGGTGTGTTTTCAGGCCCGTACATGATGACCTTTGCAGCATGTCTCTCCCCTTCTCTTTGGCCCTCTTTCATGTCTATCTTCACAAAGTCCAAAACAAATATTAAAAAGAAAAAAAAGAATAAGAGTGACGAAGAAAGAAATGTCTTCTTTGTTTGCACTAAAACAAATTCCAATCAACTCTGTTGATATGGCAATAAAGCTTTGAACTTGAACTTGAATGGGCAGATGGAGAAAGAGATCCTCAGAAAGAGGGATGGAAGACACCAAGGGACACATGAAATAGAAACAGAGAACAAAGAGGGACAGGGAAAGTGAAGTGATAAAAGATGGCGTTGCATTGTCCACCAGTCGTAGCATGTCTCAATCTCTCTGTCCATAGATGGATCAGCAAAGTCAGCCGTTTCAAACGGATCGACTTACTGAGTCATAAACATCTGCGATAAGACTTTTGCGCGGGGAACTCAATACTGCTGTACTATTTAAAGTCTGCATGCATCACTGACAGACTGACAGTGCTTTTACTGTGCTTAACTTCCTTTGGTATAGGCCATTCCAAATCTTAAAGGACAACTTTGTTTTTTTTGTTTTTTCTTTTAGGTTGTTTTTAGAGAAACTTAAAGATGGGTGTTTTTTTTATTTTCCATTTTCTTGTTTTCTTTAATTTTGGGCAATATTTCTGCAATATTGAGCCTCTGGGTCGAGCAAAACCAAATATGAAGTGTGTATGAAGTATGAAGTGCAGTGTGGTGTGCTACCTCTTTCACATTCAGTAGATCCTGTTAACTTCCATGGCCAGTTATAATTTCTTGGGGTTTATTAGGACTGTAGTAGATAATTATAAAAATGCTTTAAAATTTTTAAACAAATCATACATCCCTCCCTTTCTTTGAAAAATGACAGGGTGTTCATGGGAATTTGTCTAATTCTTGCTTTATAAATAATAAGAGCGGTTTTAAATTCAACTAGATCAAAAAAACTAATAATGACATGAACAATGACTTATAGTTTAATATTAACATGCATTGCAATTTTAGTTCGGGTGTACTTTATATGGGTTTCCAAGTGAATTTATGGTCAATAATTAAATCTAGGAATCAGTCTTTAATTCCACCAATGTGTTTGTATTTATTTTCTTATTCTCTATTTAGTGATATTTTTTGATTTAGTGATAATTTGTCAGACCACAGTATCAGTTTTCCTAGTTCCTTAGAGACAACCTCAAATAATTGTTGAAGGTTCTCCCCAGCACTAAAAAATGTTGGTGTCATCACCAAATACATTGTATTTAAGAATACGAAACTGTCATTGATCTATAGTACGAATGACAAATTCATGGGTGAGCCCTGTATTCAATCCATTGTATAAAATGATGACTATTTGTGATGTTTTTTTCCAATTAAGCCCTCTAAGCCCATTTCTATCCAATTTATACTAGATCCAGTAATTTCCAATAATATCATATCTGAGAGAACATGGATATGGTCCGATATGCATAAGTGTAAATTTGAAACACTCTCAGTGCTGACAGTTTTGGCTCACACCATCAGGCTAAAGGTTTGGTTTCATGAATAATTTCCACTGTTGTCTCCAGTTAACAGGATCACGGGATATTATGAGCACAGCTGTGATTGTGCCGGACGTAATATTACTTTTCTGCTGCCCAGTCCATTAGTTTTTAATTTCAATTCTATTTTTCCCTGCTGCTGCTGCACACTAGTGGAGCATGCAAATATATGTTCACAATGATACAAATGTCTGTGCATAATCATACATAATCATAAATGTGATCTCTTCATTTTGGCCACCTGTGCTTGTCCTGATTGAAGCTAGGTGAGATGAGTGGCATTGTTAATTTGAAAGAGCAACAAAAATAATTTCCTCATCTGGCAGTATCAATCCTATTAATTTGTTTGACAACATGCCAAATGACTCACAGCACCTTCTGGTGTTACTGCCATCAGAGGTGGCCTTAAGGAGGAGGACTTGTTTCCAGCAGGGACAGGTTCACCCAACAAGGGCTCCTGGGCCAGTCGTTGTTTGGGGTCCCCCATAGCATGTTTTTTTTTTTTTAAACAAAAATCACACAGTGACAGGAGGTGACAGGAAATGGGGAAATAGATGTGGGGTAACATGCAGTTAAGGCCATCAGGATCGGTAGTCGAACCCGCGGACACTGCCAGTGCTACATTAGCAGCCAGGGTGCCTCGACTGCTGAGCCTAATTCGGCCCTGATTTGAAGAGCTCATGTGCCTGATTAGAGGCGAGCTGTTGAGAATATTACCTATGTGACCTGGAGGCAGAAACTGGTTATTAAAGCGGGAGGAAATGGAGGAGGTGCCTTGCGTAGCGCCGTGATAGAGTTGAGAATGCAAAAAAAAACTCCTTTTAGAGAGGTCCTTGTCCTCTCTCCTTGCCAACCAGCATTTGACAGTCATTACAGACCGTTCAAAAGGTGATTCACAGAGTAATATCAGGTGTGACTGTTGAGTAAAACTGTGTGTCAAGTACATCTAAGGAGAATTGGGAGAGATTAATGATTATAATCTAATCTAAAGCTGCTTGGTCAAAGGCCTATCTCAAAGTCATTGCTCATTTGAGATGTATTATGATTCTAGGTGTGTGCTAGTCTAGTTGCGTGCGTGCGTGTGTGTGCGTGCGTGCGTGCGTGCGTGTGTGTGTGTGTGTGTGTGTGCGTGTGTGCGTGCATGTGGCATGCTTGTGCAGATGCACACTCATTGTGCACAGCCTCACAGGAACATGATCGTGCACCTGTAATAACCAGATTCGAATGCATTATAGGTACCTGTATAGTATGTCTATATAATGGATTATAGACAATTAGACATGGACTTCATGGAACTGCTTTATACTTGTTAAATGTGTGGTTTACAGTATTAACTCCATACACTATCTTCATAAAACACATCCTCTCTTTAGATTAATGATTGCTCCTCTTTGTCTCTTGGGGACCTGTCATTCCCCCATATGTATCTTTGTTGACTCTTTCCTCTGGACTTTCTCTTGTTTTTTTCTTGCTTTCAACAACACCTTGTGGCGGCTGTCCGTCTCTTTCTCTTCTCCAACTTGCAGTAATTTAAATTTAATGTTTCCTTCCTATGTATACTCCTTCTCCATTCTATATGCTCATTCTCTATAGGGAACGCTGAACAATCAGACAGGGATTTTCCCATCATCCTTTGTGAACATCATTAAGCCCCTTCCCATCTCTGAGAGCGACAAGAGAGATTCTCCACATGTAAGCGGCTACAGTTGTCTGCGCTGCTTTATGCTGTCACCTACTGGAATCGATACCAGGTGGGAGCGTGTGTGTGTGTGGGGGGGGGGCACATGCACGTGGCCACGTGCATACTGTATGTGGTTGCATGTGAGAGATAGAGTTGATTATTCAATATCTTGACACCATTAAACACCAGCTGACAATTTATTAATCACCTGTCAGCCTAAATGTTCTAGCACTCTATTATTCCTGGTTTTCAACCAGTTTCATTCCAAGGCCCACTATTAGTTTTTTGAGCCACAGACCACCATTTGATGACATTTAGCCTCTCTCAGACCCAAAACTAAAGAATATTTAGTTGTCACTGGATAAGGTTTTGTCTACAATGCCATGCTTTCAGCAATAGTTAATGAAAAAAAAATATATATATATTCTTCTACATTCTCTAATTGTATAAACTTCTCAGAAAATGAAGTTATGCGGATGTTTAACCATAATGGAACTCTTGAGAGCATAAAAAATATTATAAGGGTCCATTTGGTTACCAATCTAATCTGGATCACTGGTTGAAAACTGCTGTAAAACTGCTCTATGAGATGACTCCATGTGAGCTCATTTCAAGCTGTAGCTGTTCCTATAGCTATACTTGGAAATCCTTCAATGGAGCGTGTTGCACTCTCATGTTCTCTCTATTGTAGTCTCTCATGTGAAACGGATGAAGTAACAGGGTAACATTGTGTTATTCTCCCGGTAGAGATGTGTGCGTGGAAGAGGACATGAGCATCCAGCCTTCATACCAGGACCTTCTGACTCGTATGAGGTACAGTAAGGGTACAGGGTAGGGTGGGTTTGTTCTCTCTACTGCTTTTCTGCTGGTCTCCCTCAAGCTGTATGTTAGCAAGATGATTGCTAAAAGGGGAATTCCACCCATTTTCTTTTTGTGCATGCGTGGTGAAACGCAACTTGATGACATCATCAAGTTGTGTTTCACCATGTTAATGATTTTTTTCAGATCTCCATTTCTAGGAAACACCGAATGGAGGAACTTGTTTAGCATGTCCACACTCTAAGGCAGGGGTGGCCAACCTGAGGCTCGCGAGCCTCATGCGGCTCTTCAGCTGGTTACATGCGGCTCTTAAGGGGCTTCCACATGAAGCTGTCAAAAATGCTTGGCCTCATGGCGCAGTCATTCATTCCCTATACCAGTGGTTTTCAACCTTTTTTTCTACCAGGGCCCACCATTTATTCAGAATTTGAGCCACAGACCACCATTTTAGCTCCATAGACCCCAAAGCTAAAGATTTCCTTTACTTGTGTCAACAATTCCAGGCTGAATTTCAGAGAAAACAAAACAGTGAAACATACAGATCAAAATGACCATTAATCTTCCACATTCTCTAGCAGTGTAGACTTGGGCTAATTCACATGATGAATATTTTAACTCTTGAGAATGTCATATATGTAAACCCCGTTTCAAAATACATGTCTGTATGTTTCTATTTGCGACCGTGACGGCCGTGACGGCCGTCGCGCGGTTTTCTAACCGTTGTGACCATTTGATGTGGCTCTTTGCCGTAACACAGTGAAAAACGTGGCTCTTAGTCTGCGACCGGTTGGCCACCCCTGCTCTAAGGTATTCAATCTCATGGGTCTCGTCTGTAGTCCTCCACCAGCCATGTTTAGGACCTCACAGGTGAGTCAATGTCTGATTAGGCAAACCAGACCAATTGAAAGCCTAATCAGACATTGAATCGCCTGTGAGGTCCTAAACATGGCTGGTGGAGGACTACAGGTGAGAGCCATGAATAATAATGACATAATAAAAGGTTGAAAATGGGTGGAATTCTTCTCATGTGTAATCTACGGTCTAATGTATTCTTGGTTGTGTGCCATGTACTGCAAATCTGCTATTTTGGTGTATGACGTACACCAGCACGGAATTTGAAATCAGTCTCACAGCAATATTCAAATTCCCTTTGCTTTGCAAATGTCACAATCATGATCCCCTTTCCCCAGTTCGAACCCGGGTTTCCCCAGAGTTAGTGTCAATGTGTCCCTGAGCAAGGCACTTGCCCGATGTGCTGGTCAGTACCTTGCATGGTTTCTTCTGCCATTGGTGTGTGAATGGGTAAATGGGATCCATAATCTATGTAAAGCACCTTGCATAAAGGCGCTAAATAAATGCACCATTTATCATTTAAGATAAAAGAAAGCTAATGGCACATTATAGGATTAGGGCATTCATCTGCTCAAATTCAAGTAGGGTCAAGTAATCAAAAATAACTATGTTTGTCCTTGAAATGTTCAGTCCGGCTGATCAGTGTATGGACTACAAGAAACTTACACTTTGTGTGTGCAATATTAAATGAATACTCACTGGACTTTAATTGTGTTGGTGCTTGAGAATGGGAATGAGAAGCTGGCTAGAACAAGTACAGTGATGGAAATGGCTGAGTCACATTAAGATTGATTGTGACCATATAAGATTGAATTGAGATGTGTATATTCCTCCGACCTCAGACATTCATGGTGTACAAACCAAGACCGTCTTGAAGGAGGCTTCACAAGAGGTACAAAGTCACCACATATGTGATTCTTTGATGAACACCCACTGAATGCCTTGTCTTGTTTTTGAGAACAGGGCTCCCATAGGGAGCTCCCACAGGCAGGTCACATACTGTACCTGTACACATCAGAAGCACCAGTGTCCTTCCACTTTCTATTGTAGCAAATGGATGGACTTAGCAGGCCATTCACTTATAATTTTCTTTCGGCAAGCCTTATAACCATTACAGAGGTCAAACGAACTTCACATGCCACTGTTATAACCAGCAAGACTAGATGGATAATGGACGCTCTCAATATCTCGGCATGCACTATCTGCAGCTACGCTTCTATGACAATCATACGTGACCTTAGATGTGCACAGCGAGTGACTGGTAACAGGTGGTAGCAGTGTGTGTAGCAGGTGTGTCTAATGAGCCAATCAGAGTGAACAGAAGCTACTGTACAGTTCAATTCCAGAAGGAACAAGAGGGATGAAGATGCCTCCATTAATTCACCAGGGCTGCCCTGAGGGTCTCAAATATAGACGTTGCAGGTCATACAGTAGCCCTCCTCAAATTAGTTCTACAGGGATTTCTATTTGTCACTCCTTTGAAATACGCTCAAGCTTTCTTGTTTTATCTCCCTGACTCACATGTCCACTGAACGTGTCTCCCACTTTGTTGTTCTCCGTTTCAGAAGGAGCAAAATCAATTTGTGACCAGGCATACGTCTGTCGCAACGGGTGACCAAACAGTCACAAATAATTTATGTTTTTCAAATTCCCTGAAATCGTTTTGTAACCATGGTGTACGTTGTGACCCTTGGCACCAACGTTTGTGACCATTGGCATAACGGGCCAATAGTGGTGTTGATCTATTCCATTCTTTTCTTTTTACATTATTGAGTACAATAAGAAAGCCTTCTCTTATGAACATTTCCTGTGTTTGTGTCTCACCGCCACAGGTCTGTGTTCAAGGTGGAGGACATAGCCTTGAACTACCGTGACCCCGAGGGCGACCTGATCCGCATCATCGATGACGAGGACGTCCTGTTGATGATCCAGGAAAGCAGAGGTCACCGGGGTTCAGTCAAGAGACCGGTCAATCAGTTTCTATGGGATCTGTATGTGACCCTGACCCTTGACCTGTCTGTCTATAACACAGAGATCTGAGACAGGAGAGAGAGAGAGAGAATTAGCATTTATGGGCATTCATATGTATACATAAAGAAACATAAGGAAAACACAGTTGCTCATTAGTCCATGATGTGCAATTGTGCATGTGCGTGCTTGGGTGTGTGCGTGCCTGCACAGCCTTGCGCGAGAAGAACAGAGGTGGTTGGAGTTAGCTCCTTTAGCAGTCAGTTTGAGGGTCCAAAGAGCATTTTCCAAAGAGCATTTTACTACCTTTCATTGGTTCAATATTTTTGAAACAAACACACTGATGTAATCGGTGTTTCAATAGTTCCGATTTGTGAAAGAATAAGCAAAAACATAAAGAAAATGGAGTTAGGTGGTTTCCTCCAGACAAAAACAACATATTTGTACTATATGGGTGTGCACAGTTGTGCACTGCTCTGCAATTCCCACCATTCATGGAGACAGACAAATGAATCTGCACAGTGTTTTTTGTATCAGCAGAAATGCCCTAGTTTGCTATTACGACCATTTACCATTTAAGACCATTTTTATTATAGTATGCATTTTATAGATTTTTCATTGTTTCAACTTTTACGCTTTTACACATTTCTTTGTATCTTACCTTCTGACAAATAAATAGTATTCTCAAAGGCATTGTTCTGACATTCTCTGACAGAGACACAAACAGTAGTAGACAAGTGATAATTAAACACTTGATGGTGTGCGTGCGTGCGTGTGTGCATGCGTGGGTGCGCGTGCATGCAATGTGTTAGGATCTCTAGCTGATTAATGGGGACTGATTGCAGATAGAAGGTGATACATCAGTAAGGTGTGTGGGATCAGTAGCAATTTAAAAAGATGTCACTGAAGTCTCTCTCTCTCTATCTGCGTCTCTCTGCCCTTCTCCATCTTCCTCTAAAATGTATAACCACGCCAAAGGCCATCCCTACTCTGGATACCCACCTATTCACAATAGAGAGTATGCGTGTGACAGTATTGCATCATCATCATCACCCGGAAATTACGCACTAATGCCCATTGAACCTTTGCTGAAAGGAGCTTGAGAGATTTTATTTTGGGTACACAGCTTTGGTGTAAACTGTAAAGGAAACACGGGAGGCTCAATTTCCAACACACTAAACTTCTTATCCCTAACGTCTTTGCCTTTAATTTGAGCCAATCTGCATCGATACATTGTGAGCTTTAGCGTGTACAAACACTGTTTGTAAACCGATTCTGTTTAAAAACAGAATCTAACTCCACCTCACCTCCACTCTCATGCTCATTATGAAACTGCTGGAGACTGCTGTGCTGTGCTAGGCCAAAACTTAAAAGTTCTGTCTTGTCCTGAGCCTGACGAATGTTTTGTTTTCATGATTTGTTGACAACAACAAAGTTCTGGACCATCTGTAGGACAAAGTAAGTCTGTCTACAGGGAAACAGCTGCAGCATCAAAGTAGAAGCCACGAAGAGGGGGAAAAGCCAAAAATATATAGCTACGGTATACTATATACATTTAGATTGTTGGCTAAAAAGTTGCCTATATTACCTTTTAACTATTCAATATGTTCTTCAAAATAGTAAAGCAAAAAAGCAAAGATAAGGGGTTCAGCAGTGAAAAAAATGGAGCCCTAAATATAGACCCCTAAAGGAATACACTCAACGTTAATAACCTTTATTGTCCCAAAGGATGTGCATCTTCACACCTCTGTTTAAACACCTGCAACAAAACAACACCTGGCAGGAACCACAGCAAGACACTCGCCACTGTATACAGAAAGATCCTATTGGCAGGCAGTCTACTTAATGCTGCAGTGGTGGAGGGGGCAAAAATCCTTTAAAACATACCATTTTTCATGGCAACGTTGTGCATGTCCGTCATAATGGCGTGAGTTTGAAAATGCAATGCAGGGGATGATCAGTGTTATATATTATGTTACATATTATTCAAAGTATATTCAAAGTGCTGGCCGTGTGATTGCCATATTGTTCTTGTCAGACAGCGGGGGAGTGGAAAGCCTGAATACTGTATTACTGTATTATGGTTAAATTATAAATTAATTCCTGCCATATGAATAGTAGCCTATTCATATCAAATTCAGCATGAGAACTAGAGTGCTCCATTTCTTGATTCATGATTTACAGTATCTCTATGTTTTATTCACATCCAACCATCCAAGCTGCAAATATATGGCAGTGAGGCAGTTCTTCCTCGCCTTCAATCCAACATCTATCAATATGCTTAACATGAAATGCATCTTTGTCACTACTACTACCACTAGGACCAATACAGTATGCCGTATTGTACCTAGTATATGGCAGACTGTTGAACGTACAGTAGCCTATGGAATGAGTTCTGTATTGGCCTTATGTGGAGTGTGCCTTGAGTGTACAGGATCTGATGAGGTCAGATCAACATATGGAATGTCAGAACAGGAAGGACAGGTGGGGCCAGATCAACACAGGGAATATCATGACAGGTCAGCTCCATTTACAGAGTGTACTGTTTGCTGGCTGGCTCCATAATATGCAGATCTAGGTGATGATCTAATCTTCATGGTTAGGGTTCAATCATATAGAGCAGGGGTTTTCAACCTTTTTCATCTCAGGGACCACCATTTATTCAGGATTTGAGCCACGGACCACCATTTGAGGATATTTTAGCGCCACAGACCCCAAATCTACAGATTTATTTTGCTTTTGTCCACAATTCCAGGCTGGATTTGGGAAACAAAACAAATGGACCTGTAAGGGTCCATTTGGTTTCATTTTTACGTTCTCAAGAGTTACATCTGGTTAACCAACTTAGCTGAGGACTACCTGGAACCCTCTCAAGGACCACTGGTGGTCCCCGGACTACCTGTTGAAAACCCCTGATATAGAGGTCTTCAAAGGCTATATATCTAAATGATCACATGACCTGTCACAAGGCGTGACCATATGGAGGTGTGCCGTGTTGTCGTTACACAGCACGACAGAAATTAAAGCAATTACAGCTTTGTAAGCCACAAAAGTATTATAAATTTCTGCTTTTGGTGTGATAACTAAAAGGTTGTCGTTTTAATAGGCAGTGTCCTTACAATTCATGAAGTAGTCTATTTTTATTGACAATGTTGAACTACTGTAGTGGGCTAGTGGCTATACAGCAAGGAGTCTTTAAGCTGTATCAGCTTAAAGACTCCTTGCAACAAAACCTTTGGTGTTGCATTGTTTGTTGTTGACTCTTCCTGAAATGACACAGATGCTTTCCGATTTTAAGAGGCTAACTATGCTTTGTTGCAGGACTGCTAATGGTGTATACATTTATATTTTTATTGCAAAGGGTGCCCTTTCCTTTTTGATTTCTATTGCGATGTTTACTCTTGCTGTGATTGTATCTTCTAATGTACTTCTGTACTTCTAAGGCCCTGTATCTGTGCTGGTATCCCTCGCAGCTGTGTGTTGTTGTTGCTGCATGCACTTTCTAAAATAAGACAACAGATAAGGTAAGATAACGAACACACCCGCCACAAAGTGAGCACTTTTGTCCATTAACTACATGGCTGTCCAGTCCACAGCCACCCCACCCCCTGCCTGACTGTAAATCAAAGTAAGGGGGGATTAAATGGATACAGGGGACGTGTCCTTGATAAACCAATTTATCTGCGCTCAAACTTTATATATATTACACCGTTTACAATTAGATCTATTGGCTTTTTAATTCCTCTCAGGCTTGAGAGCAGTTCCATCTGGCAAACTGTGCCTTTGGGCTTGACCTTCGCCGAGCCTGTGAACAATATTATTCACACGGTGGCTATTTTGCTCTTGCATTATACGTCAAGTAAGATGAATGGAAAATATTTTCAGAACAAGCAGAAAACAAAACCAGACAGCTGTGATCAAGTTTGCATTATACGTTTCCTTGACCTGGGCGGGCAAGTTCCTGTGAACATTTACATGCACAAAGGGTAGAGGAGAAACGTCACCTTAGGTCGAATGTATTACACTAATTACATCAGACATGATTGAAATCAATTCTCAAATGGCCTACAGTAAAAGTATCAGTAATCTCTCATATTGTAAATCCAGGCACGTAATTTATCACACAAATGATGAAGAACAGGGTGCTGCGATACAAAATGTTTGAGTTTACTCTTAAGTAAGTTCATTTAAACTGCTTGTTAGGAACCCTTCCAGAGGCCTACTACGCATAATTGGGGTCCTTTGCTGAGAAGAAAAAGAGAGTGTTGAGAAATCCAATCACTGGTTCAGAAGATCATGAAAACAGCATGTTCATACAGTAGTACAAGTGTAGGCACGCCTGTACAGTAGCTCTCCATCTACATTAGGAAACAGGTTCAAAACACCCACCTGCCGTGGGGGCAGTGCAGTAACAAACATCGTGACAGTGTGGAGCTGTAAAGCATGCATGCATGTTGCGAAACAGCATCTGCAGGGATGCTGTTTATAAATACAATTTACTTGGTGGTGTTGGTGCTAATGAAGTGCCATGAACCCCCACCCCCTAAAATAATGATCATCAGATTACACTGTAAGAGTTTATTTATTTATTTATTCATAAATGTGTACAGATACTATTAAACTTAAGGTTTAATAGGCTATTGCACTTTCATGCAATAGCCTACACTCATTAGGTTCATGTGTGTACAGTATGGGTGTGTTCCTGCACATGGTCCTGTGTGAATCAATCACTCTCAGGTCGTGCAGATAAGTCATACAGTCAAGGTATTCATCAAGGGTTGCTCTTACTAAAACGTTAACACAGAGTTTGAAACTGCAATGCACCATTTCTTTGTCTTTTCGTTACAGTAGCACTATCAGTAGCCAACAGCCTGAAACTAACTTTCTCGCACAGAATACCACAGCTGGTTGGTGTGACAATTCACCAATCATTCCCCACACGTTTCTGCTGGGAGGGGTGATAATGCAACCTTGCGAGGAGAGTCATGCTAGTGGAACGTAAGAGATGAATGGGCTGATCTGAGAAGTGCACTGGTATTTACTGAATGGTCGGAGAGTCAGATATCGGACGTCACATGTCCAATTCTGCACTAGAGGAGTAATAGCCTATCTTTTTGATAAGGTCACTGCATCGCTGCCTGTAAGCAAGGTGGACCTGGAGTGTTAGAATGTTTCTACCCAATTGAGTGAGCTAGTGATCTAATCATTTAGTTTAGAAAAATGAACTTGTATTAGCTTTAATTAAGAGTAAAATGCCCCCCCTTCAAAACATGGCAATGCATTTATTTTATGGTGCTACCACTCCAAGGCCTAGCTTTCCCTATGTACACCTGTACATCTATTCAACTGTCCCTATGTATCTATATTTAGCATCTCAAACAGGACGTTCTGTTTCACCAATACAGAGAAGTACACACAACAGCACTCAGTTCACACCAGTTGGCGTGATTTATTTTTTCATATAGTTTGTACATGCACTGCATAAGCCTACTCAACATATTTATATTGTCATAGCGTTAAACATTGCAGTTGAAAATGCAGTTGTTATTTTAGGTTGCTCCCACTGGCCTCAGCACACATGGTGTCTACTGTTTGATTAACATATTGACTACAGTATAGGCTATCACTTATTGGGCTATCATAGCTTAAAGGCTAAAGAGGCCATCAGGGAATCAAGGTCCCTGCTTCAATCAGTCAGTGTTTAAGGCTTCGTTCACACCTTTCAGTTGGTCTTAACTGTTCGACCGACCGCTGATTGCTTTTTGATTGCTGCTCCACTTCATTTTCAATGGGAGTCACATGGTTTAATCAGTAAAGTTTGTTTACAGGGTTTGTTTCGTAGTCTTTCTAGTCCTCTATTCTCCCATTTAGAACACATTTTGGTTTGGCATACAGCAGCTCTAGACAGTAGCCTATCCATAAAGACACTGCATGTAAGTTAAAGGAGCATTCAGTGATTTATAAATATGTGTACATGTACACACTCAATAGTGGGGGTAAGTGCAACAGGCCAACAGCACATGCACCAAGGCCCGCCCTCACTTACTGATTGGAGGAAGGCCCCTGTCATCCTGATTGGACGAAAGGCTTTTCTCCCAAAGTGCAAACTGAAAGGGAGAAACTCCTTATATGGTCACTCACCACCACAGTAGAGAGGATTAGCCAAAAAAAGAAGAAAAAATAACAATATTTGAATTAAGTGAAATCACTTACTATACCTTTTAAGCTAGTGGTATAGTAAGCTTAAGGGTATAGTAAGGAAGCACCCCCCAAATGAACAGTAATCATCCTACGGACCTCCATTTGAAGAGATATGCCAGTGACCCCCGGCAGCCACCACCCCCATAACTTCTGCTGTATACACTCTACAGCATATAGGTCTCGTCCAGCGTGTGTAGGAAATGGATGCATCAAATGCTAATTTGCAATTAATTAGCAGTTGGTCGGACACTTGTGCTTGGCTGAAAGGTGTGAATGAACCTAAGAAAGATAATTTCCTCCCTGGCAAAAAAAATCTTTCGGAAATGCGAGTGTGCTTGGTGCATGCACCCTTGAGATGGGGAAGGCCGATAGGGTTGGATGGTGTGATTGCGTCACCGCTGTGTTTCGAGTGCTCAATAAGCAATTGATAAGCAATAGAACCTTTGTGAGCTAGGATGCTATGGCAAAGTTCTATACTGTTCCCCAACTTTTCTAGCATGTATGTCAAGAACCCACAAATTAACACTTACTGTAGGCATGCAGACCCCCACTTGAAAGACAAGCCATGGACCCCAATTTCTTGATATGGAGAAGTGTATGGTGTGTTGTTTGGTTTTAACTAGCCGTAAGCCGTTCATAAATAAGGCACACTAAATGCACTCGGTGATGTCACCACACACCTTGCACTCAACAAACTGACCACATTCCCATTTTCCTGGGGTAGATGGGCAAGGATTTCTGATTTGCCCGCTCCGCCCACAGCCTCACGCACAAGTAGGCCACAGCCTACTTGTGCACAACACACAAGTATGCACTCTGCAGAGGGTGTGAGAATCTATCTCAATTTACATTTGAGATTCACATTTAAGCAAAAGACATGCAGCACTACCCCCTGGTGCAGAGTCAATTAATATATGTGCAAATTAACACTGACAAAAACAATACCCCAAAGGCTTAGGGGAGACAATTTATTATCACTGTATGTTAGTGTGACCAGATTCAAACAGTTATTTTAGAATGGGGCAGTGTTGCACTGCTGCTCCCTAGTGGTCAGAAATCAATACTACAATATTCATTCTAAATCCACTGCAGTCATGTTGTCGGATGTCATTGTGCCCATCTCCTGTTCTACTTGGAACGTATGTATGTTGTTGTACTTCATCCAGCAGATATGGCTGTTTTTGTCATTGGACATGTTTTCAAACACTGCGGGAAGTTTAGGTTATGTTTTGGTGCAATGGGCATGACGCCTAGCATATGTAGCTAAGTCTCTTCACTTAGGAAAGTTTGTGCGTAGGCCTACAGTAGTGTGTGAGTGAAGAATGTATGAATGGGCATGACGGCTAGAATATGTAGCTAAGTTTTCATGGCTGTGCCATGGTATATTGATAGCCTTCTAGTTTACTTTGCTTGTGGATTGCTTCTTTTTTGTCAGGTATCTTTCCTTTTATAGGCTACCTGTTCTATCTGGTGACTGTTTGTGTAGAGACTGAGTTTCCGTATAGCTGAGGGGGCATCTCTCCAGATGTTTATCTGTGTGAGTGTGTTGTGGAGCGTCTGGGCCACTTCCCTTTAGGTGGTTGTAGAATTTAAGTAGGCTACTCTTTTTTTCATTTGGATTATGAGTGAGCACTGTCCTTATTCTGCCCTGCATGCATTATTTGGTGTTTTCAACTGGATCTGGAGAATGGATTTGTAATAATTTCCAAGATCACACATGCTTGCATGCACACGAGGAACAGGTTATTGTGATGATGTTCTCCCTGCTTGATGTTTCTGTGTTTGACACACGGTGGTACTATTGAACTGCTTTGTGAGCTCTGTGACGATCTTTCACTCTCTCTTTCACACACACACACACACACACACACGCACACACACACACACACACACACACACACACACACACACACACACACACACACACACACACACACACACACACACACACACACACACACACACACACACACACACACACATGTGCACACACACACACTGCAGAGGTACTGCGGAGGCTAGTCATTTCAGAACTGCATCATGACCATGATCAGTCAATTATTAATTGCCAAATATGAGGTTCATACTGGACATACAATGAAGTAATGTTCTAACATTCAACCAGTTCACACATGACTAGTGCACTAGCATCAGACATGAAGGACTCATTGTACCCAGTAGATTGTACAATACATAGCAGACAATACTTTCTATAGTTCAAATTTGTGTATTATTATAATGTTCATATTGTACTGCATACATATAAATCATTTATACTTCAGGTATGAGCCAGGCATTTTTATCATCGTCACCACCCTCTCTATCACCCCCAGAGCCACAATCATCATCACAAGGCAGGGGTTGACAGACACTAAGGTCTCGGAGGCACTTGCCCATCGGGCAAGTGCAAGTCAGGTTCTACTTGCCCTCAGCTCATGGTCACTTGCCCCCCAAAAATATATTGTAAATTTTGCAGAGAACGTAAAAATGAAAAAATGAACGTAAAAATGAAACCAAATGGACCCTTGCGGGTCCATTTGGTTTCATTTTTACACTCTCAAGAGTTAAAACTCATCATCTTAATTGGCCAGGTCTACACAACTAGAGAATGTAGAAGATTAGGTCATTTTGATGTGTATGTTAATTTGCCTGTTTTGTTTCCCAAATCCAGCCTGGAATTGTGGATAGCTAGAAAGCAGGGAAAGACACAGAGGCAGAGTGCAATGACTGCCTTCAAGACAAATTTATCTTGTGTTGTGTTATAGTGCACTAAGTTGCACACTTGCCCGATCGGGCAACCAGGTAGCAGTCTTCACTTGCCCCACCATTTTTTTTTACTTGCCCCGGGCAAGCGGGCAAGTGTTAGTGTCAAGCCCTGCAAGATCTATAATTCCCTTGGATTGCTGACAAAATATTGAAGCAATTCAGCAAATGTGGATGAGCTTAATCTGCTTAAATTGTATGTGAGTTAAGCCTTGGGGTTTTATTTCCAGGCGAGTTAGAGGGAAATAGAGGGTTTGATTGATATGAATCATGGTGCAGCAAAGCATGAAATAGATGGAGATAGATAGACAAATCACTTATTAGGAGTGATGCTGTAAAATACACAGTGTTGGTGGAACTGGACGTGTACACAAGTACAATGAAGGCACCAAGCTCAACCAGTAGCCACATAAACATTATATTATTTATTGTTTAGGGTCTACACATTCTACGCCCTTTCCTGACACCAAATATCTTAGCTGACAATATGCAATTTAAATGCAACCTGTCGCTTCACTATTTGTTGTGAGCTTGTAGATAGCTACTCCTGCAGAGTGTTCACATATTTTTATCTGAATGTTCACCTATGATGCCATGCCAGGAATAGGGACTCAAGGTTTCTTGGGGTTAAGTCGGCAAGAAGAGATTGAACGAGAAGAGAGAAAATGATCCCTTCACAATCTTTCCCAGATCTGATTTCTTTATTCCTAGCAAAGCTTCTGGACAGGATCATACATGATCATTCAAGGGGAGAAGCCAGGAATGCTTCTTGTATTTACCGTCTGCGTATTCGCTTGGTGAAATCCTGCAAGTCTATTTGAACCGCATGACTTCAGTCCCTCGTTAGTGAACAAAAAATATGACTCAAACCCTAACCCTACTTTGTGACAAATTGTGAGCTTCTACAGATGAGCTATGTTCGAGATATGATGTTGATATGAGAGGAAAAGAGACAGGGTCCAAATATTTTAATAGGCCCCTGGTGTGGGAATATACACATACAGTTAGGATTTTAAGGATTTTAAAGTGTACTACATTGATGATCAGTGATTTTAACATATTCATCAGTAGCCCTACTGCGGTGCACACTGTACATACCTGACGCTATATCTGTACGAATATCTGATGACAGGAATATTAGAACGTCTCTCAGATGTCCAGTTGCAGAAACTGACACACGCACGCACGCGCGCGCACACACACACACACACACACACACACACACACACACTCATACAGTCGATAGAACAGACAAGGAACGGGTGTGTCTGCCTCCTGTCTAGTTGCACCCAGAATGGACTATTGTTAACCCTGAATGACAGAGCAAGGAAAACAATTCGTAAAAGTCCCTCACAGACTAATACCCCCTGCTATGGCTCATTCCAACACAATGGAGTTTCAATATGTTGGTGGTGAATCTCTCATCAGTATGTTGGCATCAAAAAATAATGGAATTTCCATTGTCTCTCTCTCTACTACTTCTGTCTGTCTATCTGTCCCTCTCTCTGTCTCTCTCTCTCTCTCTTTTTTCTCCTTATATTCATCATTCTTATCACTGTTCTATTTTTGTTCTCTCTGCAGTCGTTTGAATGTCCGTCTTCCTCACTGCGCCATATTTCTGTCTGTCTGTCTGTCCTCAGTACCCCCCATCTGCCTGTCCATTAATCATCCTTATCATATTTCCATTTTTGTTTTCTTTGTTTTGCTTTGTCTGTCTCTCAGTGCTGTTCAGATCAACACCATTGTTCGTGGTCCCTCCAAATTGTCTCCACACTACACTCCCCAAATCCCACTCTCTCCTCTCCTCTCCTCTCCTCTCCTCTCCTCTCCTCTCCTCTCCTCTCCTCTCCTCTCCTCTCCTCTCCTCTCCTCTCCTCTCCTCTCCTCTCCTCTCCTCTCCTCTCCTCTCCTCTCCTCTCCTCTCCTCTCCTCTCCATTGGCACCTGACACAAAGGAAAAACACAGGCCTTTGTAGTTCACTCACTTTGTATTTGATGTCAGAACGGAAGCTTTATGGTGACGGTGCAAACTGTGATTAGGGGCTGTCCGTACACAAACCGATGCCCTTGATGGGCCTTGTGTGGATAAACTACAGAAGGACACACGCCTCCACTGTTGTTTTGAGAGCGGTCGGGAGATGTGCAGCGCCCCAAACGAGGCCTGTTTGAATCGGTTTCTTGTGGTTTGCTTTCAGCCACACAGCTGGGGCCTTGTTCCTAAATCCACTGCCTCTTTCATGGGCAAGGAGAGAGCTGTGGCGTGAAGGACAAGCAGCACTCTGTGCTGTATTGTTCTGTTAGTCGAGCCTTTGATAGCCATTATGCTGTATAAGCACGGCGCTAAGCCTTTTCACTGGAAATAAAGGTCCTCTAATTAAACGCGAATGGGGCGTGCTCCTTTTTGATGTAACATCTTATTATTCCTTTTACTGTCAACTGTCAAGGAGGCATAAAGTTGCTCCATTAAAGGCATAGTATTAGTAAGTGATTTCACTTTATTCAAATATTGTTCATTTTTTTTCTTCTTCTTTTTGGCTAATCCTCCCTACCACAGAGTGTGGTGACCATATAAGGAGTTCCTCCCGGTTCTGTGTGTCAGCCCCTGGGGTCCAAAAACCCTAGCTTCAGTTTGGGCTTTGGGAGAAAAGCCTTTCGTCCAATCAGGATGAGAAGAGGCCTTCGTCAGGATTGAGTATGGGGGGTGGGGAGGTGGGGGTCCAAATCACCCAAATCACTCACTATACCTTTAAGGCAGTTCTTTTCAACCAGTGGTCCGGGGACCACCAGTGGTCCTTGAGAGGGTTCCAGGTGGTCCCCAGGTAAGTGATGGAAAGTTGGTTAACCAGATGTAACTATTTGAGAGTGTAAAAATGCAACCAAATGGACCCTTGCGGGTCCACTTGGTTTCATTTTGACTCTCCCCAGAGTTTAAATATTCATCATCTGATTTAGCACCACTCAATTAACACTGTTTTGTTTGTGAAATCCAGCCTGGAATTGTGGACAAAACCAAAAGAAATCTCCACTGTTGGATCTTTTGTGTGAAAATGTCACTAAATGGTGCATGGTCCGTGGCTCACATGCTGAATAAATGGTGGTCCCTGGTATCAAAATGGTTGAAAACCCACTGCTTTAAGGACAAAACAGCTGAGCTGATTAATGTATGTCACGTAGGGGTGCAGTCTGCGTATTTGTGCATGCAGAGATCAATGCACGATGCCGACTCCATCCGTCAGCAACTTCTCCTTGACAGAGATACTGAGAGACACAATGACAGACAGTCATTTGTTATCCAGACGCTACTGGTGATAGAAAAATCACCCAAGTTATAACCCACATTGAGCTGCCGCACTGCATCTCTGCACCACAACCTTTACTTTGTTTTGTCCCTCGAAAGCCATTGTTGACCTTTGCTCGGTACATTCAATTACATGTGTATAATGTGTCCTATCCTGCGACCTTTTAATGTCCTTCCGAATGACCTTCTGTTTGACCTTTCGGGTCCTGTGTTAGTGTACTCCAGCTCTCCAACGGTCCAACGCTGACATAATTAGGGTTTCACTGAGGCCACCAGTGTATATGCTCATGTTACTGTAACGTGTGCTATACAGTAGATGAAAGCATCTCCTAAAATAGCTTTGGCTGTGTTAACTGACATTTGAACTTTTGCTGGGGTGTTAATGATAATGGATAGAGTTGCTATAATAAAGCTGGTGCATGTATGAGAGTCTATAGTTGTATTTAGATTCAGGCTATTAATACCAACCTTACATCTTGTCTTTAAGAAGAAAAAAACACAACGAAAACCTTCCCTGAACACCTGCAAATAGAATTCTATCCTTTTGTCCCAACTTACAATGCAGTGAACTCTGGATGAACTGCTATGGCTGCATGAGTTCCTTCCTGTGCATTGTCGTGGGAGAAGTGTAAATTCATTCAAGTTCAATTACGTTCACTTTAGACTAATTAGCCTGCACCACTTTTATTTAGTTCAGAATCGCACATTTAGATCTCTGGTCTCATTGATCTGTACAAGTATATTAAATATGCAGTGGAATGATCGGTAGCCAGTGCCCTGAGTTTGTTCTCTTCTGCCCATATTGGGGCGAGGTCGCTTCTTGCCCTCAGGCCACCTTATTGGTTAGTGGTTACCTATTATATTCTCCAGGGCTCGAAATAAATGCACCTGAGACCTGAAATTTGCGAGATAAAATATATTTGAGAGCAACTTGGCAAACATCTGGATCTGAGTGTGCCGGTTGGTTGCTTTGAAGGCCAGCAGCGCAAGAGTTTGTTTTTAAACTATGTGCGGGCAGCAACCGGGAGCCAAAGCACTGTACCCACGGGGTCCACTCCTAGACCAGGGTTCAGATCCTGGTGTTTATGCCCTGAAGCCCTGATCTTGGTTGAACCCCTCGGAGATTGATAGTAAAGGTGTCACCTGTGTTTAAGTGTCACTGTAGACAGAGCTGGGTTGACTAAACAGCAAACTGTAATGTGAGCCCACAGGTCAGGAATGGATCCTCCTGTAGCTGTTTCTGTAGGGTGAGGCATGATTTACACATACTGTACACCCCCCAACTGTGATGTACAGTACAGGAAGGGATAGATACTTGTTCATTTCTATTGATAACCAACATCTTACTGATCAGAGCTATGGAGCTGGGTTAATGCCCACTATTGAGCATTTTCTATTATTTTGTGGAGAGATGGGAGACAACAAATTCTGAACCAAAGCAGTATGTAATCAAATTCAGAACCTTTCTAACCCATGTAAACTAAATGATTTTAGAATCTTCAAATTTTACCAATAAAGTAATATTAAAGAAGCTGTTAACAGGATATGCGAACCATCACTTAAAAAGTATACAACCCCAATTCCGTTGAAGTTGGGACGTTGTGTAAAATGTAGTTAAAAACAGAATGCATTGATTTGCAAATCGTTTTCAACCTCTATTCAGTTGAATACACCACAAAGACAATATATTTCATGTTCTAACTGATAAACTTTATTGTTTTTTGAAATTATACAATCTTTTGTAAATTGATCCCTGCAACATGTACCAAAAAAGTTGGGACGGGGGCAACAAAAGACTGGGAAAGATGATGAATGCACAAATAACGCCTATTTGGAACATTCCACAGGTAAACAGGTTAATCTTAAACAGTTTAATATCGTGATTGGGTATAACAGGACCATCCCAGTCGTTCCCAATCAAAGATGGGGCGAGGTTCACCACTTTGTGAACAATTCTGTGAGAAAATCATCCAACGGTTTAAAGACAATGTTTCTCAACATTCAATTGCAAGGAATTTGGTGATTTCATCATCTACAGTCCATAATATAATCAAAACATTCAAAGAATCTGAAGAACTTGCTATACTAAAGCGACAAGGCCGAAAACCAACATCGAACACTTGTGACCTTTGATCCCTCAGGTGGCTCTGCATTAAAAACTGACATCATTGTGTAAAGGATATTACTGTGAGGACTCAGGAACACTCAGAAAACCATTGTCAGTTTACATAATTTGTCGCTACACCTGCGATTGCAAGTTAAAACTCTACCATGCAAAGCAAAGCCATACATCAGAAAGGTTGGTTTGAAAAAACAACCAGAAATGCCTTCTCTGGGTACAATATCATTTGAAATGGTTAGACACAAAGTGGAAAAGTGTGCTGTGGTCTGATTAGTCCACATTTCTAATGATAGTGGACCCAGAGAAGGCATTTCTGGTTGTTTTTCAAACCAACCTTTCTGATGTATGGCTTTGCTTTGCATGGTAGAGTTTTAACTTGCACTCGCAGGTGTAGCGACAAATTATGTAAACTGACAATGGTTTTCTGAGTGTTCCTGAGTCCTCACAGTAATATCCTTTACACAATGACGGTCAGTTTTTTAATGCAGAGCCAACTGAGGGATCAAAGGTCACAAGTATTCTGTGTTGGTTTTCAGCCTTGTCGCTTTAGTATAGCAAGTTCTTCAGATTCTTTGAACGTTTTGATTATATTATGGACTGTAGATGATGAAATCACCAAATTCCTTGCAATTGAATGTTGAGAAACATTGTTTTTAAACCGTTGGATGATTTTCTCACAGAATTGTTCACAAAGTGGTGAACCTCGCCCCATCTTTGATTGTGAACGACTGGGATGGTCCTGTTATACCCAATCACGATATTAAACTGTTTAAGATTAACCTGTTTACCTGTGGAATGTTCCAAACAGGCGTTATTTGTGCATTCATGACCTTTCCCAGTCTTTTGTTGCCACCGTCCCAACTTTTTTGGTACGTGTTGCAGGGCTCAATTTACAAAAGATTGTATAATTTCAAAAAACAATAAAGTTTATCAGTTTGAACATTAAATATATTGTCTTTGTGGTGTATTCAACTGAATAGAGGTTGAAAACGATTTGCAAATCAATGCATTCTGTTTTTATTTACATTTTTACACAACGTCCCAACTTCATCGGAATTGGGGTTGTACGTTTGTTTACCTGGACAGAGTTGGATGACAGGTATCAACACACTTTTAGGCTAACATGTTTGTGTCGCATCTTGATCGCATCTTGTCTTGAGTGTTTAAACGTGTCTTGGACTGCTGTGGTCCATAATAGACATGATAAAGCTTATTCATTACAGGTATAAGCTTATGTGATTTGGGGGGTTATCGGCTGTCAAGCTTGTAAATTCTCAATTTTCACTCTAATTCATGCTTGTTTTGGAATGTTTTCGGAAATGTTTTTGAAATAATACCTATTGGCCTGAATATAAGTGTTTTTTACCCCCAATGGGAAAAAAAAAAATGTTGTCTTATTGTTGGGGTCTGTATGATTCAATGTTCTTTTTACACAAATGAGTCTTGAGAAATGTCATCTTATAACCAGGGAAAATAACAGGAAATAAAGGGAATCGTCATGGAACTACAATACTACATCCTCAACTGAGGGTGTAGAAAACAAACACACTTTGACAGTGCGCTGTACTAAACACGTGCAGCTCAAAAAGACACTCTTTTCCCTGGAAAGACGAAGGTAATTTTTCTGTAGACACATTAGCAACGGCAGAGAGAGTTTGGGTGAGGCGTGGATATTAATAGCTCTGTACTTCCATCTCTCACCTCCATGTTCTCAGGATGCAGCTGTGTGTTGGACCACTTGAACTGTTTCCATGTGAATGGGGGTAAGATGGTGTGCGTGTGCGTGCGTGTGTGTGTTCATACACCCCTATTGCCTGTATAACACTTAAAAGGAGAGAAAAGGATTGGCTTTCACTCTTAAAACATCCTGAAGATGGGGAACGGATACAGTGGTCTCAGCTCCCTCCGATGGTGGTGGTGCCTGCCGTGTGTGTGTGTGTGTGTGTCTTGGATGTGCTATCTGTCTGCTAGGCCACGGCTAAATACACTGTACCGGTCACAAATGCCAGTCGCAACTTTTTTTCTTTTCTTTTTTTTTTTAGCTTTAGAGAGAGATATGTGTATCCGTGTGAAAACACCCACTATCACTGTGACAAGATAACCATGTTTTTTTAACCCCTATTATCATGGCACCATACAAGCTAATGCAAGCTCTCAGCAACTACCGTACCAACACTGTGTGTGTGTGTGTGTGTGTGTGTGTGTGTGTGTGTGTGTGTGTGTGTGTGTGTGTGTGTGTGTGTGTGTGTGTGTGTGTGTGTGTTTCGTGTGCATGTTTGTGGGCCTTTGCATGCATGCGTCTTATTGTAAACTCTTTGATGTGTACTGCATAAGTCTGTGCATGTCTCTTTTCCATCCCCTCCTCTCCTCTCCCTCTCTCTCTCTCGCACGCTGTCTTTCTCCAATGACATCTGGGAAGGCATGAAACAGCTGTGTCTGCAGCAGTGCTCTTGGGATTTATTGCCTATAAACACACACACACACACACACACACACACACACACACACACACACACACACACACACACACACACACACACACACACACACACACACACACCCCTCATCCCTTATCTTTCCATAACATCCCACTTCATTTTGCATGCGCGCGCACACACTCACACACACACACATACTCACTCACACACACACACGCGCGCATCTACATCTACAGTACTCTTCTCTTGGACTTTTGCAACATTCTGATGCCCCTAAGAAAACATAGAGCTGTGTGCTCATTTGTATGTGTCTATGTCTGTGTCTCAATGTGCGCACATGTGTCTGCATTTGCATGCCAGTAATTATACGAGGAGGCATGCATGCATACACACGCACACGTGCGAGAGGACAGTTGCAGCACCTATAGCGAGCATTCCTCTGATCTTCCTCTCTTCTTCTTTTCATCCCTCTCTCTTCTGGCCAGCTCCTCGTCCTCCTCCTGTCTCCTCCTCCCATCCGCCCCGGGGCTCCACGTTCATTCACAATCAAGATCTGGAAGAAGAAACGACTAAAAAGGTTTCTGGGGCTGAGAAAATAATAATTCAAGTCTATTCTTTCATCCTCTGCCCTCGCGTTGTCTTTGCGTCTTTTCATTGGACTCCAAACATGTCCCTGTGAGATACTGGAACACTTGGAATGAACAATGTTCGGCAAATTACTCAGGAAGTTTAATGTTAGTCCTTATTGCTTTACTTATTACTTGTGTGTCGAAAGTAATCGGCTACACAACACATTGTTTTCAAACACTGGGTGTTTTTTAAATTATTATTTCAAGAGATTTATTTATTTTTTTGCTCAAATTAATGAAACATTTTCCCAAATTCAAAAGAAATGGCACATATCCTTTTAACAGAATTTCATACATTAATAATAATCCAAGGGAATTTAAGCTTAATGTGTAGGACAAAAATACAGATTTGCTCGATTCACCAATTCTGGCAAATCACCCCGTGAATGAAACTGCCTAGAAATAACAAAGTTGCAGTGTGTGGGGCCCGGAGGAGGGTCCCACATTGCAGCTTTACATGCTCGGATATACCCAGGGACAGACAGACCCAGGGACAGCCAGACATACGCATATTGCCCTGATCTCATATTTACAGTTCATCATTTATGTCTTTGTGACAGGTCTAAACGTTATCTTCAATCCTCCTCTCACAACAGTTTTAACACGGGCATTGACGTATAATAATGTTGGAAATATTAAAATTATCTCCAAGATCGTTATCAGCTGACCGTGAGAAAGCTCTTCGCGATCAGTCCCCAAAAATCTGATAAGAACACCTCTGATTTACTTATTTATCTATTCTAAATGGTTACTGGAAGTTTCAACAGATATTAATACCAGGGGTGTTGCAGTGATATGTGGAAGTCAGGTTTGAACCCGAAGCACTCGCTCAGACCAATGTGCAACCCTTCATACCAGTAAGACTGACTGAGCCCGATTGGCAGGGCTGTTGTGGGCTGAGTCTTGGCTGGGGGCTACATTAATAAGTGTTGAGAGAGAGTGGGGAACGACCAACAAGGCCCAGCCTTTTTCATGTGATTGGTACCCCAATTCCCCAAACTAAAAAGACATAAGACTGGTCAGTCACAGGGCTATGATAATCATGTCAGTATCATGGTCTGTCATGTGACATCTTTGTGGAAACTCTCAACACACTTTACCATAGACGGATCTATAAATTATGGGCCCCTGGGCCCACAAGCCAAAGGGCCCTCCCTAAGCCGGAGGATCTTTCTTCCCATCGTGGCACATGGTGTCTAAACTAATAGTGTGCACCCACTATTATTCACTCTTACCCCTTAGCTCAGGGGCCCCTGGGCCTGGGCCCAACGTGCCCGTTGGATAATCCTCCCCTGCGCTTTACAATGCATCGCAATGCAACACATTGTGAATTTGTGTCGTAGATCTGTTTCTGCCAAATGTTATATTACCCCCAGAATAGGGACATGTGTCATGAAAATATATCGATGACATGACATAGCAATATCCGGATTGGTTTTGAAATCAGTGGGCATAGGCTTGTTCGTGTGGCTTAGTGAATGTAGATTTCCCCAGATGTATCAATAGGCGTGTGTGCGTGCACGCCCATCCGTGCATGTGCGTAGGCGTACGTGTGTGTGTGTGTGTGTGTGTGTGCTGGTGGTTAGTACGTGATAGACTACAGCTCCCATTATAGCATCGGGGGAGTGATTAGACTTGTCTCTGAGCTGATTAATATCCCCCTGTGATGCTCAGCGAGGTGAGACAAACGATTATGGGATGGACACATAATGGAAAGATAATGCCCCCATGGATCACACTGTCAGAACGGAACGGAACCAGGAGGGAGGGAGAGAGAAGGAAAAAGTTAGTGCATAGTAAAGAGGCTGCCGAGGATAGGAGGGTGAGGCTGGAGGAACTTTGGTGACTTTAAGAAGTAAAGCAAAAATGGCCATTATGTGTGAATATGGCCAACATACATGCAGTACTGGATGTACTGTATTGAATGGCAGGTAATCGTTACAACTCACTTCATTTGATCACTTGTCAAATGTGTTTGATAGATGCGACATCATGCAGATTATGTTCATGAACACAAAAACATGAATTTATTTATATTGGTTTTCCTTGATCACAAATAGGGCAACCTCAGAGGCTGTAAACTGTCGAGTCAAGACACAATATGGTGACAGACAGGTGTATGTGTTACATCCACAGCATCTCATATACGGTCTGAGACCTGCCATGGATATGAGAGAGGGACTAATACAAAGATAATGTTTTATATTTATATTATAGAGACTTGGTGGTTTGGGAAGAGGGAGGGAGGGAGGTTGGCTACAGGAGAGAAAAGCCAGCCGGTCTTTGGCCCGACATAATCTATGCTAGAATAATGACGTCACAATGATAGAGAGAGCGAGCAGGAGAGAGGGAGAGATATTGAAGGAGTGAGAGCGAGGCGGGCAGAGGCTAAGAGGGTTGAGGGAGGTTATGCAAGGCCACACCGGGGAGGGGGAGAGCTACTGTACTGTAAGTGAAGGAAAGAGAGAGAGAGAGAGAGAGAGAGAGCAAAGCAATGAGAAGTGCAGTGTGAAATTCAGTTTGAATGTGATTTATCGCAGTATTATAATACTGTTACCAGTAGAAACACTAGGCCAAAGTATTTCTTGTTATGAGTGGTGAGTAGCAAGCAAGCAGTGTAAATGTGGTATTGAGTTCCCTCCAAACCAATAATGATTTCTAAACAATAGAGATTATGCCAAATAAACCGTTTTAAGGCAAAGTAGAACCAAATTAGCCTGACCTCCGTCTGAATTAATATTTCATTAACTTCAATAAGGTAGTATTTTTTTTTAGGTGGCAATATATAATATACAGTAACCAAATATGAACCTGATGCACATTCTAAATAGTATGTGTGATTGTACTCAGGGCAAAGAGAGCATGCTCTCAATGAAATTTTCTGATTAATTAAAGGTCAATAAAAGGTCAATAAATAAACAATTGTATTAAATGTATCAGATTTTAAATGATATTCCACAGAGGTGATGCCTCTTTGGAAGAGATTTATTGCTGTGTCATTCATTAATTGTGCCTGTTGGGTCAGGGTGTTCTGTCATGGGGTTATTTTAGTGCCATATTCTGTCACCAGAGATTGTATTACCTTCATGCGTCAGTAAACTATATGATGTGCAAATGTGCTATTATGTCCATTTTTACTTTGTCAGAGACAAATGAAAAGTCAGGGTTTAAAAGCCAGAGTAACCCCAAGCCGCCCGTTAATTACATGTATTTCGCAACAACAATAACCAAGTTCTTTCCATGTTTGCTGAGAAATCCTAAGTGTAAATTAAAATGTGACACTCAATGTTTAACACACACCACAGTTTAGTTAGTAGTTTGTTGCTCCTTCCACTTCTTTTCCACACACAGGAGCGGGTGACAGCTGTTCTCTCAGCTTTTACTGGGCTGAATTACAGACTCTTTAGAATTAGAAGATTGTAGAAGTGCTAGTCTGACTTGAGCAAAAGGGACTCATAGTTACACAAGATCATTCTGCGTTTAGTTAACTAGGCTGGTGCCTGGAGGCAGCACTACATCGCAGATCCAGGCTATGCAATACCTGTTGTACAGCGCCAGAGTACCTGTTCTGCCCTTGTGTCCCTTTTTTGTCCCATTCATTGAGATTTTTGTACTGTATCTGCCTCACTGTGGAGTTCTGTGTCAGGCATACCCAAATATGTAATTCAATCAGAACAGAGCCTCGCCAGAGAGAGGTCTTTTGTGGCGGTTCTTGGACAACCATGGGTCCAACTGACTCTGATTTCCATTTTTGATGAATACAATTTTTCCCAGCTGTGCCAGTTAGAAAAATTAAATATTTTTTTATTGTATGAGTCCCTGTGTGTCTCCCAAAATCTAAACAACACAAAGAATTTTAATATCCCCACTGTACACCACAGTACCAGTATATTATTGTTATGGTGAATGCCATTCAGAACATTTTATTCCCCCATATCAGCCATAATTGTCTTTCTTACCCACGGCTTCATAAATGACCTTTTATGTGTGTCCAGCCATCTGTGGGACTGCATGGAGTCAGAGAGTTGGAGTTGGAGATTTTGTGTCATTTCGGAGCGAAGTAATTGTGCTACCCATTGTTGCGAGACTTCATTGTGTGGGCTACATGTTTCACTCTCTCACAGTTCTGTTCCCCCTTGTTCTCCGTCTGTCTATCTCTCTGCCTGTCTCTCTCTCTAGCTCTGTCTGTCTCTCTCGCTCTGTCTGTCTCTCTCTCGTTCTGTCTGTCTGTCTCTCTCTCTCTCTCTCTCTCTCTCTCTCTCTCTCTCTCTCTCTCTCTCTCTCTCTCTCTCTCTGTCAGTGTGAGACAATACTGGAATGTGAGGCATGCAGTATGTACTTCCTGTGTTTTCATCTTGTCGCTAAGGTAGCACTTCCTGTCTGAGGAGCTGGAAAACATGGGCCATGGTCAAATGCAAAACACACACATAAAAGTGTGCATGCGTACACACGCACGCATTCACATGCGCGCGCGCGCACACACATGCCCATGCTGTACCAACAAACTGAACAAACATCGCTGCTGTTACTTTTAATGTACTTTGGCAGCAAAGGAACCTTGCATGCAAATGCTAAGGCATCTCCCCCTCAGACAGTCACACGCTCACACAGTCACACACACAAATGTGCACGCACCCTTGCACGCACACACACACACACACACACACACACACACTGTCTTCACTTTGGTTCTCCAGACGCCTCATCGATCTCTCTCCCTCATTCTGTCTGTCTCTGACTATGGTGGCCGTGCGGGCAGATTTGTGACCCTTCCATGACCGCCGTGGCCTGCAGACAGTCCAGCTGCCACTTTACACTAACATCTCTCTGCCTCTAGCTCTGTCCCTCATTGTCCCGCGCTGTCCTGTCCTGTACACCACTCCTCTGACCATGCCAGCTGGTGACAGTATACAGGCAGAAACGCACACACACATTCCTCGACTCTTAATCACGCTCTCACAGAAAATACCATTGTTGGGTCAGAGAAACAGATAGACGTGTGTATGTGTGTGGGTGGGGGGGTCAGAGAGAGAGAGAGAGAGAGAGAGAGAGAGAGAAAGAGGATGTTGAGCGTTAACTTGTGACTTTGTGGACAGTGTGTCCCCTGTACTTGTCAGCTGTCAGGGGCAGAGAGAGAGGCCGATTGGGTGATAGATCACAGGATAAAGAGACTGTAGCTCTTGCAGTGGCACTTTCCTTTTTTCCCCTCCACTTTTTGAATTTCCAGACAGCTGTACAATGCTCAAAATACTCCTCTTTGAATGGCTATTAATTATGCTCCAAATCTCCTCCTGATCACTTGAAAAAGTGGATGTTTTTGTGTATGTGTGCACCCAGTGCACTCAGTTTGAGTTCACGTGTGTGTGTGTGTGTGTGTGTGTGTGTGTGTGTGTGTGTGTGTGTGTGTGTGTGTGTGTGTGTGTGTGTGTGTGTGTGTGTGTGTGTGTGTGTGTGTGTGTGTGTGTGTGTGTGTGTGTGTGTGTGAGAGAGACAGAGATAAACAGGTACACCTGGATCCTTACGTAATGTAAAGCCTCTGAGGCTGTCGTGCCGTCTGTCAGACTTTCCATTGAAATGTTGACTTCACACATGTGATATGCAGGAGCAATGCACACACACACCAAGATAACACTCCGCTACACACCAGTCAGCACATTATCCCCTTGTGTGCACATAAACACACACAAATACAAAATGACTCATTGAAATTCACTAGGCACCAACACACCCTAAACCAAACCATTTCTGTGAATATCATTTTACATTCATGCAGACTGCTTGTGTGTGTAGCTGCACACACCTAAGACTTGATTATAGTTTGGCCAGAGTTGCTGAATCATGACTCAACACTCCTAATCAGAAGAAGGAAAAAACAAGTACCTGCTAAGAAAGCAGTAGTGAACACACACACACACACACACACACACACACACACACACACACACACACACACACACACACACACACACACACACACACACACACACGCACACAGATAACACTCCGCTACATACCGGTCAGCACATTATGCCCTTGTGTGCAAGAGCACTCTGAGGTTCAGTGTCTTGCCCAAGGACACTTCAACATGCCATCATGTTTAGCACAGGATTCAAACAGCCAACCCACGGATCATTGGACGACCTGCTCTACCTCCTGAGCCACTGTTGCCCCATGTTGAGTTGGAAATGACAAGTTTAAGGCTAAGTGGTCAAGTCTAGACTCCTGAAAGACCTTGTTCAACAAGCGTAACACTTAGCCCGGCTGAACCAGACCAAATCAGCTGTTTGCTTGATGTGTCTTGATTGGTAACCCCAATTTTCTGGAGTAGGAAATAACCAGCCGCTTCGACCTCTATCCATCGATTGAATAGACACTTATCAACAGAAATGTTACGATCCAATCATGCCGGTATAGCAGATATTCAGATACCCGCCGGGCAAGTAGATATTTTGTATTCATTGCATCGGTGGATCACGGATACTACTAGTAGGGCGGGGCGAAGCATAGTTTTACTGAAGTTTTGTTTAGGGTTAGTTACCGCATAAAGCACCGTCTAACCCTAACCCTAGCCTAATCCTAAACCCTAAACATAACCCCAGTAAAACTAGGCTATGCCTACACCTAACCCTAAACTTAACCTCAGTAAACTTATGCCTAAACCTAACCTAACCCTAACCATAACTTCAGTAAAACTTCCTTCGCCCCGCCCTACTAGTAGTATCCGTGATCCACCGATGCAATGAATACAAAATATCTACTTGCCCGGCGGGTATCTGAATATCTGCTATACCGGCACGATTGGATCGTAACATTTCTGTTGATAAGTGTCTATTCAATCGATGGATAGAGGTCGAAGCGGGTGCAGCAACAGCTGATTTGGTCTGGCTTCAGCTAGACTATGGTTAGCCTGGCCTAACCTGAAAGGATTTTGGCCTAGGGGGATCTCACCGCACTGCTGTGCTATGTCACATCATTTGGAGCGACACCCACCCCGAAAGGTTGACTCCCGTTCTGTTTTTGCGCAATGCGGACGAAAGACGAAACCCTGGGTGTTGTCGAGGCTATGCTAGGCTATGGTTAACTCATTAACTGACTCTTCTTTTGGTGGAGCCAATATATTAGCAGCTTTATCGTAATTAAAAACCCTTCCTCCAGGCTGTCGTCAAAGGTGCACCTAACCTCCCGAAGAAACACCTGTCTGGTTTGTTCACCTACAACACCCGGCGTTGGCAGCGACGCGTGGATGAAAGTTTGAGGATTATTGTTGTAGACTTGGCTGAGAAATATTTGTTCACCTGAGTATGTCCTTTATAGTTGCTGTCGCAGCTCAGCAATACTGTTAACGGTTACTGTTAACTGTGGGCAACACTATAAGGTTTACTATACTGTTGGGTGCATGAGATGCATAGAGGTCATGATTCAGCCACTCAGAATCAAGCAAATGAACAATCCATTTTATAAGAATCTATTTGTATCTCTGGATGTCTAAGGGTCTATTTTGGTTATATACTGTATTATGAGGGCGCATTTTTGTAGGGCATATTTTGTGTGGCCAATATGGCTGGGACGGACCATCTGTGGACGACTCTCTGTCCAGAAGTAGGTGTTTCATGGTTGGGTGGATCTTCAGGCTGTGTTGGTACAGTATATTCAGCTGCTTGCTTACAAGCTGTCTGGGACGTCACAATTAAGCACCTGACAGTCAAAAGGTGCAGATGCAACATGTTTTGCATCCACAATATTAACGCTGGCATGCAGGTGAAATGGCTGTTTACATGTGCAGGTGCTAACTGAGCCAGGATGGAGTGTGTGTGTGTGTGTGTGTGTGTGTGTGTGTGTGTGTGTGTGTGTGTGTGTGTGTGTGTGTGTGTGTGTGTGTGTGTGTGTGTGTGTGCGTGTGCGTGTGCATCTATCTCGATCTATCCATCTAACAAACATTACAGAACCTACACTTACAAACAGTACTGGGCAGTATGCTAGAAGTTGTGAAAACAGCAGTGCAGGAGAAGTGAGTAGAGGGGTATGCTATTACTCATGTGTGGGGGTCCAGTGTAACTGGAGCGGTCATGATAAATGCTGTACAGGGCAACAGTCACCGATGTGCTGACCACACATTTTACATTCCATAGTACTTGAAGAGATATTGCATAAGAGTAAGGCATATTTACTAAAGTCATGGCAAATGTACATGCTGCACATCAGCTATTGGTAACCAAAGGCTATGCAACACAATGACACTATACCGTATGTAATTCACTGAAGACAATTGCTGTATAATCAGCCTGAATTAACATGCACGGAATTGACATTGTGTACATCAGGGATTGAGGATTCCAGGTGGTCCCCAGCTAAATAATTGACAGTTGTTAATTTGGGTCCATTTGGGTCCATTTATATTGACCCAAAAGGGTCCATTTATATTTAAACATTACTTCATTTTCCAGGATCTACAGAGAAGAAAATGTAGAAGAATTGTTATTTTCCGAGATATCTCTCCTAAATTGTGGACAAAAACTTGAATATCTTTTGCTTTTGGGTCCGAGAGACTAAACTCAACATCAAAAGGTGGTGCGTGGCTAAAATGCTGAATAAATGGTGGGCCCTGGTATGAAAAAGGTTGAAAACCACTGCGTAGATAAACAACTAATGGAGCCAAAAGTCTGTTCATATATTACGACTATTTGACTGGTCGTGGCTTTCGCTCAGCTAGCAATTCCCTCCACGGTGCTTCACAATGAAATACCTCAATGGTGAGGTATTTCACTGTCATATGAATTGAATTTTAGTAATTTATCTACAGAATGTCGATTCCGTTCATATCTTACTATATCATGTGAGATCGGGTTGGTATAATTAGTACAGAGAATTAGTACAGAGAATACATAATGTTGTGATAGTATAGGAATAATATAGGAACACATGCCAGTGTGTACTTCTGCTCACATCGAATCCCTTATTTCAATAAATAAAACGTCATGATCATCAATAATAACAATAATAATAATAATCATTAATAATAATAATAATAATAATGCCTTAATATCCTCATTTCCTTCCTATCACAGTGTATCACAAAAATTATACTTGACCTTATCAGTAATTATAAAATACTATATTGTTATTTTAACAAATATGTGTGGTTAATACAATAGTGCTGGAGGTGGTCACCCTGCTTCACTTCCCTCTATACATGACACAGAGTTTTCTTTGTCACGCATCAGTGTAACTCCAGGTCATTGTTGGCCACTCAGAATCCCCAAAATGAATGTTTATCAATGACCAGAATTATTTCATGCATCAGCAATAAGGACATGTTGGGTGGGAGTATTATGGGTGAATTTGAGGTGTCCCAACCCACATTACACAACATCCACCCCGAAACCAAAGACAAATATACTTTTGATTATAAAGGAATACAGAGTTCCTCTTTCCATGCCTCTTCCCACTTGCCTTTGTGCATATGACGAGTGGAGCGTGATAATGTATGGACAGTGTAGCAGAAGGAGAGAAAGACAGAGGGATGCATTCCTTAGAAAACAAGGAAGAGGAAACAAAAGGCTATGTACTTCTTCTTTCATTTCTGTAAACCAAATTGTGGAAATCCTGTTCATCTTATAAGAATAAGATGAGGGCCAGAGGATTGTCCTTGGCCCCCAGGGAGTGTGCATGTTAAGTTTTCTGCTGGCTCGATCCAACGGTGATGAGCTTTTCACAGCTGACACACAGATGGATGGATGAATGTATACGGACAGGCAAAGGGCAAAAACATAGCTCCCGGACTTCAGCCATTTGGCCTTTGGCCATCTGGCCAACCTGGCAGAGACCATGAAATCCTTGAGTTAAAACTACCCAGTCAGGAGTTTGCATTGTTTGGTCAAGTTGGCTAACAACTGAATGTCACCCTGTATATGAGATCACCTGCGTTATTAAATGTATTGATGAGTATCTACTGAGATTAGAAACATTTTCAATGCGTATCCTATAAATACGAACAATATCACCTCACCTTACCCCTGCCGACATTGACAGGCTGGAATGTCTTAAGGTTGACAACAGAGTACAGCACCTTGCAATGGATCTGGTCCACAAGATGTAATACGCCACCGAAAAATACGCTTGTACATGTACAGTACCTGTCAGAATACTTAAGGTCAATGGAGTTCACACCAGGGGGGGTTCAACAAACCAATTGCAACCCAGATTCAGCACAAACAAGGGACAAAATTAATTTAGAGTGGCATTAAGACATGCCACTTTCAAAACCGCTCCCCAAGGGCACCTACGGTTGGCTGCAATTCGAAACTGCAAAATATGCTTCCCCCACCTACCTCCTCTCCCCCTCGATGTATATTTATCTTTCACTTCCTGCTTTTGGCTATAGAGTGTGTATATTTGTGTCTCTTAATGTTTTGATGAAATTAACATGGAGGAGCTTATTGTAAACACGCAGAAATGCTTCATGGTGTGTCATCTCAATCACAATTAACAGTTTTGTAATGATTTATGCCAGAAATGTATTGTAATTCTCCAAACTGTTAATATAAAGTTAACAACAATCAGACATATTTCATCAGGCGTACCTGGAGCCAGTGTTGGGAAAGTTCTCTTTTTTTCTGAAATAGTTCAGTTCATAGTTCATACATTTAAAAACGAACTAGTTCCGTTCATAGTTCATTGTTGAATTTTTAGAACTAAAGTTCATGGTTCCAAAAAAAGAACTATTATAGTTCTTTTTCGTTCTTTTTTCCCCTCCCTCTTTTTTTTGTTCAAAATGGTTGCAGCCCATAGCCATATACAACTGAAGATGTCCTTAGTTGATTTGTGAAGATTTTATTATGAAGGCGCTCAGTTCAGTCCAGCCCTGTGCATCTCTGTGTGCTGAAAATAGAGCAGAAAATATCAGCAGAAATAGAGATCAACAAGCTCAAAGTGCGTCACTGAGTTTGTAGATCTGCTCTATTTTCAGCTCATTCTAGTCTCACTCTTGAACAGGGCTCAATGCTTAGCATTTTCCAAGTTGGCTACTATTTTACAATATCAATTTATTAACATAGCCAGGTCGACTGAAAGCCCCAGTGATTCAGCTGTCTCGAAAGGTGGGGGCGTGGCACATGGTTTATGGCTGAACCACTGCTGAACCAAAAGTGAAAGTGAAAGTGTGAGTGTTAACACACTACTGACATGGTGGGGAGACAATATATAGCAGAAAATGCATTTTGGAGTGATGTATATAGGTGAACTTGCATTTGACCCATTAGCCCCATTATAAGCTTATTTTGGGATAGGGGAAACAGCCATTAAGGAGCGTTTTCACAAAACAGCACCTGGACCACTTTTTTCTAAATAAATAACTGCAAATAAAGATAAAAAAAAAGTTTTGGGGTGAAATTCTCCTTTAAGCAAATGAGCCCGGGCCGTCGCGGCTATTGTTTCGGTCGGGTATCCCAACTCTATACAATAGCCCATATTGTTATATTAATAACAATGTGAAAGGGTCCCCCAAACCTTAAGGCCGCCTCTGCTTGTAGTAGGCTAACTGTAGCCTACCACCGGTAAATAAAAATGAAAACGATCCGACGGCAAATCAGGCAATGATGATAAGAATACACAAGTGTTGTGCGTCCGAGCGCGCATGTGGAGCGTTTATGATTAATCACGGGATAGCGGCACACATACGTGAGGCAAAAGGTTGCTGCGCAGACAGTATATGATTTAAATACACGCATTGCGCAGGAAGATTATTATTACCAACATGAACAGCATTAGTAGCTCATTCAACGTGTTGGAGAGAAGCGTCCTCCCTTGGTGCTGTGTGTTGGCTGTCTGATGCTGTGCGCTGCTGACAGAGCAGAGGGAGGGGCGGGGCGGTGGGCAAGGAGAACAGATCTTCAAGCTAAGGATGCCTCGAGCCTCAACACGTTGTTAGCTTGTATATCTGCTCTATTTTAGCGAACAACACCGCCGTACTACAGTAATATAAATACTCGCACCGGTGCTATGAACATTTTAGTCACAAATACGAGGCTGTCGAGCCTCGCTCTTGAACAAAATCGAACGCAAGAAAAGTGATGTTCACTCACGCCAGAAATGAACGTGTTCACACCGCCGTTCTTCAAGCAGATAGAGGGTCCGTTCCGTTCAAGTTCCTTAAAAATATGAACGGTTCAAAGAACTTTCGTTCTTTGAACGCGTTCGGGTACAACTCTGCCTGGAGCAGACCAATATGTGGGTCTCTCTGATCTGATGGTAGGCCCTGGGTAAAGACAAACCTGTTCAGGATGTGGTCATAATTCTGTGTGTGGATTCTGCGTTTCAATGGGAACGAGGTGTTACTGTATACGTTGTATATTTTGACGTATTTTTAGAGGAAATAATTGAATAGCAACCTACCTCTTACTTTCCATTGAAAAGCCCTGACTTGTTTTTTTATGATTTGAGGAATTATTATCTCTTGGTGCAGATCCATTTGTAATTCAAAAGAAACCAAAGTGTAATTTGTGTCGTGCGTGCGTTTGGGCGTGCATGCATGCGTTGTGTGTTGGGGACATGCACGTGTTTATGTCCAGATTGAAGGTAGCCTGAGGACAAGGGTGCATGGGACTCATGGGAGACAGCACAGAGACAGTGACAACGGCGGAGCCACAACACCCCCTCAGCAAACAATATGGAGACCAAACTATCAGCCAGCGCTACACAAACACACACCAGAACACTCCCTTTAGGAATGGCAACACTATTGTGGCAGAGGATGAGAGAGGTTTTGGTGGACCAACTGGACTGGAGGATCAGAAAGAATGAAACAAACACAGTGCAGAAGATTCACTTCTGTCAGGAACAGACTGATTCTATTGACACTGTCACACAGTGAGACAACCAGGCAGGCAGTCAGGCAAGCAAGCAACCGGTATACTGTACCTGATCTACAGACTTGTTTGACATCATTAGTAATGCTATAGTTGTTTTGTTTACACATGATATTTCTATGATTATGTTGGATTGAATGTTCATCTCGATTTTAACCACTAAACCCCTCAATTCTTATGAACTTGACCTTTGGCTCTCACTCTGTAGCTGTTCATTTATCCACACTACACCAAACATTTTTTGCTGAAAATAGCAGATTTATATGGAGAGAGGTATGCCATGGTGTAGGTATGCTGCTTTGATGTGGAAACATGTCACACAAACAAAGACATGAAGACCAAGAAAATACTCAGCAAGAATTGTAACCACAGTGTTATGAGAGAAAGTGACTATGCAGACATAATACGTGTCAGTAGTATGTGTCAGCTGTACTTCTGTCTAGAAAAGCTGTGTGTGTGTGTGTGTCCTCGTCCTCGTCTTTTCCAAGGTCACACAGATGACATCACAAATCACATCACACACACACACACACACACACACACACACACACACACACACACACACACACACACACACACACACACACACACACACACACAAAATACATACCGGTATGCACGCACCCACTGTCATAAATGGCGGCTTTGCGTGTGTGAGTGTGTATGTATGTGTGTCTACTGCAGGCGGTTAAGGTGAAGCCCTCTCACCGGCCTGACCTTCCCTTTAAGAGTCAGTGCCCTGTCAGGTGTGTGTCAACTGTGGGCCGTCCAGGCCGCACTGTTTACATACCGCGCTGCCGTGTGACCTAGGAGGCTGCCGGCCATTCTGATTGGCTGCCAAGCGACCAGCTCATTAAGACCCTTGCACGGGAGCGCCGTGCCAAAGGACACACTCTCCATTTGTTTCACACAAACAGTCACACACACACGCTGAAGGGGAGTAGTACGGGGACACAGCCAGGGGTGGCAGGCACCCAACTACGCAGGTGCACCCCCCCACCACACACACACACACACAACTGAACCCACAAACGCATACACGTCAGTGCAAACGAACATGTGTAATGTACTGTACAGTGTACACTAGACACAGATGTGTCCGAACAAGATGGCTTTATTCTTCATGCACACACGCAGCACCGCAGATTAAATACTGTGTAGGCACACACACACACACACACCGCAGATTAGACACTGTGTAGACACACACACACACACACACAGACGCAGACAAATATTCAGACATGAATCTACGTGTAGGGGCAGAGGGTCTGGGTGACTGGGGCCTGGCCCCGGTGACCTGGCTGAACTTTGGCTCACCCTCGCCGGCTCAGTTCAGCTCACAACATCACACCTACATGTCTGTTGGCTGCCAAGGCTGAGCCCATGGCCGTGGACCTCCTGCAGAACGGACAGGGGAGGCCAAAAGGGAGGAGATTGAGAGGAGTGCAACAGGGAGAGGCAGGGAAGAGAGGAGGCTTACATGCATAATATACAGCAGGGGTTTTCAACCACTGGTCCCCAGGCTAAATGATGGACAGTTGGTTAACCAGATGTAACTCTTTGAGTGTAAAATGAAACCAAATGGACGCCCATTTAGTTTCATATTTACACTCTGAAGAGTTAAAATATTCATCATCTGAATTAGCTCAAGGCTACACAACTACAGAATGTAGGTGAAATTGTCGTTTCTGTAGGCCTTTGTTTGGCTGTGTTGTTTCCGAAATTCAGGATGGAATTGTGGAGAAAAGCAAAATAAATCCTTAGTTTTGGGGTCTGTGGGGCTAAAATGTTGTCACTTTGGTGTGCATCACATTATGAATAAATAGTGGGTCCTTTAGTGGGTACTTTAGTTCATTTCTGTACATCTGCATGCATCCGCATACAGTATGTGCGAGTGTGTGTGTGTGTGTGTGTGTGTGTGTGTGTGTGTGTGTGTGTGTGTGTGTGTGTGTGTGTGTGTGTGTGTGTGTGTGTGTGTGTGTGTGCGCCTGTGCACGCGCACTTGTGTGCGTGTGTGTGTGAGTGTGCCTGTGCGTGCGTGTTCCTCAGGGTTCTAGTAATGCAGAGTCATCATTCCTAAAAGAGCCTCTGCTGACCTCTTCCACCTCACAGGGGAAAATCCCGTTACAAAACAAAATGACATTTTAAGTGTCTCACTTTCCAACCTTCTCTCTCTATTTTGAGCCTCCCTGTCCCCCTTACGTCCCTCTCTCTTACACATATGCAGGGCTTGACACTAACACTTGCCCGCTTGCCCGGGGCAAGTAAAAAAAATGGTGGGGCAAGTGAAGACTGCTACCTGGTTGCCCGATCGGGCAAGTGTGCAACTTAGTGCACTATAACACAACACTAGATAAATTTGTCTTGAAGATGGTCATTGCGACCTGGGCTAATTAAGATGATGAATTTTAACTCTTGAGAGTTACATCTAACTCTCAAGAGTTACATCTGGTTAACCAACTTAGCTGGGGACCACCTGGAACCCTCTCAGGGACCATGTGTTGAAAACCCCTGGTTTAAAGCACCCAAGTAGGAAGTAAACTTAAAGGTAGGGGAAGTGATTTGAAATTCATGGTGTAGTACCAGCCTGGTGCACTAGGGGCCCCCAAAAGTAGCTACACTATGTGAACCTGCTGCTCTCTCCTAATTGGAGGAGAATTGTGGTGACCTGGGGAACTTTTATTAGCTCCTCTGCTAACGTGGGGGAGGGGGAAACTCCATATGTGGTTTCCACACCTTATAATAGAGCATTTTAACAGAAAAAAAATATTTTTTGGGTGATATCTGACAAAAGTGAAATCACTTCCCCTACCTTTAAATGCAAAATTTACAATATATTTTGGGGGGACAAGTGACCATGACCTGAGGGCAAGTAGAACCTGACTTGCACTTGCCCGATGGGCAAGTGCTTCAGAGACGTTAGTGTCAACCCCTGCATATGGATGTCTCTCTATTTTAATTATAAGGGTAATAATAATAATAATAATAATAATAATAATAATAATAATAATAAATTGATGTAATTTTGATCTAGTCTTTTTAAACCACAGTATTTGGCTCCAGGTGCCACATTTTTAAGGTGGAATATATTGTCATGGAGCATTTTTGAATTGTACGAGAATTGTGGTCTCAATTCCTCTGGATGAAAATTGAGATTCACATTTAGCAGGAATCGTGCAGCTCTGCCCTTTTAGTTGTTACATGTTGGAGTATTTGTCACTGTATCTGTGCATCACATTTGCATCCCAGCTACTCACTGCTATATTTGAACACTAGCAGTATACCTACATGGGCTTGCTGGAGTTGTATGAATACATAATTCATGTCCGATGCCCATATGTTAAAATTGTGAACTTTTGTGACAAAACAAGATGGCCAGTGGAATACAACCACCCTAAGAACTACTACCTGTAATACAGCCACACTAATGTCTATAGGCCTACTAGCTGTACCAGCTCTATAGTATACCCTGTTTAGAGCAGACAACATGGCTGACCCCAGCTCTTTTGAATTGAATTGAAATTGTCACTTGCCAATGTTTTCTCTCGAATCTGTTACACATTTTAGCAAATAGGCTACAGGTTTTGTCCATCCGTGTCTCTCTACCTCTCCTAACGTCAATCTCTCTTTCTCTCTCTCTCCATCATTGGTCCATTCCAATGTCTCTCTTTCGCCACTTGATACTTCTCTGTTGACGGGCACGCCAGCGGGTCGCTATAGCAACCAGACAACATGGCTGACCCCAACGGCGGCGTTATAGAGTCGCGGGACATGCAGTCATAGGCAAAGTTTAGACGAAAAATGAGAAGCCCTGAATATTTACCGTACACAGCACATACATGTATGAACATGAAGCATCGTGTTAGTTCATGCAGGGCACAGACGTCATAATATGCCCCAGCTGTAATCAGCTGTCAGACTGCTGAACAAATATGCAGTTCTGATCGTCAGCCATGCATTTCTACACTCCAGTCAAAACAAGGCAGTCTATTAGAATAATATGTCTCCTTCCTAAACTGGATCTCTGAACAAATTAAAGCCATACAAATGCATTCGCTATAGTCCCTAGCTGGGAGGACTATAGCCCTGGATTTTTTTTTAATGAAGACTTGTATTTGCAATCCAGACATTTCTGTATGTGAGTCCTTGCCTGTTGTCTTCAAAGGTTAAAATGCATTGTCTCTTGATTTTGGCTTGCTGTTATTCACACACTCTGCTCATATCCACACACACTGCATGACTATAATCATGATACTGACCAGTACATGGTGCATTTACAGTATATAGCACCGTTACCCATACACCAATTGTGGTGGAAACCATGCAAGATATCAACTACATCAGGTGCACTTTGGGCTTCAGAGTCTTGCCCAAGACACATGGACATGTAGACAGGAGCCGGGCGACATTGGACAAACTGCTCTACTTTCTGAGCCACAGCCACCCACATATTGACTTGATACTGAATGATACTAACCTGATAATGACATGATAGACTGACCATTATACTGGCATGATACTGACCACGATTTTGACATAATACTGACCATATTACTGAACCACATGATCCGTGCCATGTGACAAAACAAACAAACAAGTAAACAGCAAAAATAGACTGCATGCAATTGCAGTTAGGGTTGAAGTGTCCTTGACCAAGACACCTAACCCCGTATTTGCTCCCGATGTGCAGGTTGGTGTCTTGCATGGTTTCCTCCGGCATATGCATATGAATGGGTGAATGTAACGCACAACCTATTCAAAGCGCCTTGGATAAAGGCACTTCATAAATGCATTGCCATTTTACTCCGCAATGGAAAAGCAATCACTGGCTCTGTCTCACATTATTGATTGTGTTGCAGAGTATAGAGATCGACTACTATACAATCAATCTTTATACGAGATCATTTCAGATTTCAGCAGGGAGTGGCAGGGGGTTAATTGTTTGGTGTTCGCATGTTTGGCCACATGTGGTTCAGATGAAGTCCGCACATGATGAGAGGGAGGGTGGGGCGCCGCTGCAGCACGCTGGTGTCGCAGTGTGTGTGTTCTCCTCTCTGCAGACTGCTCCTGCAGGTGTGCGCTGCCCTGGTGACTAATGGCGTGCCAAGTATGGCGATCAACAGTCAGTTGATCTTCAACCTTCTGCAAGTACAGAAGGTTGGATAGCACAGTGCTTCAGCCAGGAGGGTTTTTAATTTGGTCGACCAATGCACGCACACGCGTGCACACACGCACGGACACGGACACACACGCACACTTCATCATTTGGGAGAAAATGGATGGGACAAACTAATGTAATGAAGACAACCAACACAATTTTCTTTTACTTTTTTGCTTTATATTAAAAATAGCATTCATTACATTAACAGTGTACAACCAATAATTATAATCAAAAAAACATAATCTGCAACAATAATTACACTTGAAATGGAAGGATGACACATCCTTCTTTTGAATAAGTTAAGATTTTTTTTCAGAAATCACTTTCTAAAAGCTTTTACATATACAGTGTTGGCTAACTTGCTCACATCGATTGCTAAAAGCCTCCTCTTTGGGACTTGGTCTATGTGGATATTCATAGCATGTTAACAATGCAGGCATTTGTTTTTTGTATTTTTGTTTGTTATTCCATTTCATCTGGCAGTAGTAAAAAAATGAAAAAGAAAAAATGAGCATGTTATCTATAGTTCCAGTACATAATGAGTTGACACAGAGTTATGTTAATTAACACTGAGGATGTTACTGTGTACAGTACAACACGTATACAGTATATGTCCAAGTCAATACGGTACGATCAGTGTATGGCTACTCCAGTGTAAGGTAAGGGTTAGATCCATTCAAAGATTGTAGGATAACATGACTGTTTTTTTGAGTCCTGAGCTGCATTCCTATTCTTTTTCCCAACGTCCATGTTGTATAGCTTCCAGGTATTGGCTCAGTGCACTGCACATATACCAGTATTTAGGCATTAGTTTACGTTTTCCTCGCTTCCATTTGTAGTTCCAAGTTCGTCTTTGATTCCTTCTGACTCCATAGTTATCCCAGGATTTGGTCACAGAGGCCCCAAAGGGACCGTTTCTGACGAGTTAAAGTTCTGCTTTTTTACTCGCTCAACAATCAGTAGTCAAACCAGCAGTCTATCATTGGATCTGGCCATTGTCATTGGCTTATGGGATTTTGTAGTTCATACAAGCAATAGCCAGTATTTTAGAGAGTGATGTTCACCAATCCAAGGATTATGTAAGGTTACTTTGTTATTTCATTCATTTGTTCAATGCTCTTCAATAGACATGGCTTGTAATCCGGACAAAACCCCATCCTGTTGACATGAGCTGTTCTTTTTTATGTAATATTTATTTTATTTTATGGTAACAGCCTTCAGCTGTCGCTCTAGTCTCCAGTGTGCAACAAGATTTCCATTTTAAATATTCCAACATATTAGAGATGTCCAAGTCCAATTCCTTGGAAGGTGTGTCTGACCAGCAGTTATCGGTTATTCAATTCAGATCTTTCCCACTCTCTGGAAAAAAGAAGAAAAAAGACATATGAGATACATTGTCTGAAGTTACCCCAACCCTTTGCACACCTCAACACAATGATCGTGTATCTAGGTCTATACTTGGTGTGTGATCACGTCCAGTGTTGTTGCACCGGACACAGGACACTGTTGTAAACGAGTGCCCTGTGAACATAAACCTGGGGGTCACAAACATGGCCTCCCAGTTCCATCTCTGCCTTATCCCTTCCTTATCCAATTTGCTTTAGTTGGTCTATGGGTAGGTGCCTTTAAAATCTTCCCAATAAAACATTACCGGTAATTGAATCTGCAGTCTTCAAACACACATTTTATTAATAAAAATATATATTTATATAATGCCTAAACCATGTTTCCCAAACTAGGGTCCTGGGACTCCTTGAGGGAATTACTGGGGGTACCTAACTTAGACCCTTGGGTCCATGTGGTTCCTCCATGAGTGTACAAATGGAAGCAAATTGACCCAGTTGACCTAGCAGGTCCATTTAATGCATATGTTCCATATTCATGCCTATAGCATTCTCTCTGTGTGTCTCACCTGCAGCTCTACATGATCATGGCTCTGATGGCTGCCTTGCTGATGCGGCTGCGATGTTTCCTCCTGCGTCTGGGCAGTGCCGGGCGGAAAGGCAGCGCGCGGCTGGAGGAGCGGCCGGGAGCCGCCGGCGTTGGGATAACTTAAGAAAAAACAAGAGGCACAGAGAGGTAGGATTGAGTGCAATAGAAGTCAAACAATTCATTGAAACAAAAATGCACAAATAAATACTATTATAAAATAAATTGAGATATTCTACTTTTGAACAATTCTACCAATGCTATTTAAATCTCTATGACTGAATAATGACTCAATTACTTGAATGATTGTACTTTGAAGAACATAATATTGCAACATGCTCGCACACAATAATAATACACCATTTACCACATACTGTGCTTTATACATGACATGATCAAAATACAGATACAGTAGACTATTTTTATACTAAAGAGTGGAGGACAAGTGAAAGCGAGAGAAGAACAAGGAGAGAACAAAGAGAAGACAGACTTGAAGGTTTAACTAATTATACAATTACAAAGAAGTCAAAGCTTATGAGAAGAATGCATCATAGTGCTACTACTGTATATATGGACACCTTAAATTCCCAGCTTTATTATGAATACAATTTGAAATATCAAATGCAAGCAGCAATAAAACGGGATCAAGCAAGCAGCAATAAGGAGTAAGAACAATACGCACAAATAAGCCCTAGAAACATGGGAGCCTGAACTTCAGAAATACATCAGGTAATTATGGGAGCAGGGCAGGGTTTTTGATTCCTGCCCTGACTGACTCACACATTGTAATCTGGTGTGACTGAGTGAATGATTGGTGAGCTGTGAGTGAGTGGTGAACTGAGCTATGAACTGTCATTAGTGACAACATGGCCGAATAGTGACAGTCAAACAGTCTTGCCCAGCCATGAGGCCCATAGGGCACGTGCCTATCTCCTGTTTCTGTAGCATGAGGCAGCTTGATGTACAAGTACACCCTCTGGACATGACGCTAGTATGACACAGGGTCTTACCCCCAATCCAACCCTTGATGCTGAGTGCCAAGCAGGGAGGCATTGGATCCCGTTTTTAGAGCCTTTGGTATGACCCGGCCGGGAATCGAACCCCGGCCTCCCAGTCTCAGGGCAGACACTCTAACCACAAGGCCACTGAGTTGCTGAATGAGTAAATGATTGGTGAGCTGTGAGTGAGTGGTGAACTGAGCTGTGAACTGTCATTAGTGACAACATGGCCGAATAGTGACAAAACACAACATGGCCGAATGGTGACAACCACCATTACATTGAGTTTTACCCTGGGTTACACATAGAACCATGAACTTAGATGTAGAAGACCACATGAGATTGTGCATGATTGACTCATATTACTAGGTGTCTGTGCCGGGATTTGAACCCAGGAACTCTCATTTCCAAGTCATGCGCTCTACCAATGAGGCTACCCAACAGACACAAGACATACTGGAAACAACACACACATTCAGTGGACTGCTTGGTAAATGGTAAATGGTGCATTTATATAGCGCCTTTATCCAAGGCGCTTTACATAGATTGTGCATCACATTCACCCATTCACACACACATTCATACACTGATGGCAGTGGGACAGGGACACATCGACACTAACTCTGCAGGAGCCCGGGATCGAACCGGCAACCTTGTGGTTACCATCCGGTTACTCTACCTCTGAGCCACTACCGCTCCTTAAGTATGCACAAATAAGCCATAGAAACATGGAAGAAATACATCATGTGATTGTGGAAACACAGCCGAATAGTGACAAAACACAACATGGCCGAATGGTGACAACCACCATTACATTGAGTTTTACCCTGGGTTACACATAGAACCATGAACTTAGATGTAGAAGACCACATGAGATTGTGCATGATTGACTCATATTACTAGGTGTCCGTGCCGGGATTTGAACCCAGGAACTCTCATTTCCAAGTCATGCGCTCTACCAATGAGGCTACCCAACAGACACAAGACGTACTGGAAACAACACACACATTCAGTGGACTGCTTGGTAAATGGTAAATGGTGCATTTATATAGCGCCTTTATCCAAGGCGCTTTACATAGATTGTGCATCACATTCACCCATTCACACACACATTCATACACTGATGGCAGTGGGACAGGGACACATCGACACTAACTCTGCAGGAGCCCGGGATCGAACCGGCAACCTTGTGGTTACCATCCGGTTACTCTACCTCTGAGCCACTACCGCTCCTTAAATATGCACAAATAAGCCATAGAAACATGGAAGAAATACATCATGTGATTGTGGAAACACAGCCGAATAGTGACAAAACACAACATGGCCGAATGGTGACAACCACCATTACATTGAGTTTTACCCTGGGTTACACATAGAACCATGAACTTAGATGTAGAAGACCACATGAGATTGTGCATGATTGACTCATATTACTAGGTGTCCGTGCCGGGATTTGAACCCAGGAACTCTCATTTCCAAGTCATGCGCTCTACCAATGAGGCTACCCAACAGACACAAGACGTACTGGAAACAACACACACATTCAGTGGACTGCTTGGTAAATGGTAAATGGTGCATTTATATAGCGCCTTTATCCAAGGCGCTTTACATAGATTGTGCATCACATTCACCCATTCACACACACATTCATACACTGATGGCAGTGGGACAGGGACACATCGACACTAACTCTGCAGGAGCCCGGGATCGAACCGGCAACCTTGTGGTTACCATCCGGTTACTCTACCTCTGAGCCACTACCGCTCCTTAAATATGCACAAATAAGCCATAGAAACATGGAAGAAATACATCATGTGATTGTGGAAACACAGCCGAATAGTGACAAAACACAACATGGCCGAATGGTGACAACCACCATTACATTGAGTTTTACCCTGGGTTACACATAGAACCATGAACTTAGATGTAGAAGACCACATGAGATTGTGCATGATTGACTCATATTACTAGGTGTCCGTGCCGGGATTTGAACCCAGGAACTCTCATTTCCAAGTCATGCGCTCTACCAATGAGGCTACCCAACAGACACAAGACGTACTGGAAACAACACACACATTCAGTGGACTGCTTGGTAAATGGTAAATGGTGCATTTATATAGCGCCTTTATCCAAGGCGCTTTACATAGATTGTGCATCACATTCACCCATTCACACACACATTCATACACTGATGGCAGTGGGACAGGGACACATCGACACTAACTCTGCAGGAGCCCGGGATCGAACCGGCAACCTTGTGGTTACCATCCGGTTACTCTACCTCTGAGCCACTACCGCTCCTTAAATATGCACAAATAAGCCATAGAAACATGGAAGAAATGTGATTGTGGAAACACAGCAGGGTTTTTGGAGACTCAGACTTTGTATTGTCAGCAGTGGGACTTGAACCCTCAATCTTGTGTTCCGAAGTCAGGCACCCTACCGACTGAGCTATCCAGGCACAATGATTTGCTTAGTTGTTGTCATCAATGAAACAACCCAACAACACGCCACCAAGCAGTAAGCAATATGAACAATATGCACAATTCAGCAGTCCGAGGGTGGAGCTTAGTGGTCAAAGTGACAAATGGAAACAAGTTCCACATGCTTATTCCTCTCACACAATCTGGCACAATGTACTTGCTCCAGTGTTGCCAGAGAGAAACAAGCAGAAGAAGACTCTTCACAAACGAGCAACTTTCATTGGCTTATAAAAACGTCATTTTTTGATGAAAACAAATTTGCTTCTGAAGTTTTGTCCGGATGGGGCCAAAGTTCTCATGTAGCAGGTGTCATGCAAATTGATCAAAAATCCAGCCATAAAATCAGACATGAGCATTTTTCAAACTGCTTAAAATGGCAGACACTCTGGGGGTGGAGCTTACCAGTCGAAATTACAGATGTGTTCCACATGAATCAAGGAACGTGTAGAAACAAGTCCCATGATTTTAAGCCAAACGAAGCCTGAGTTATGCTTGTTCAAATGTTTCAGTTTCAAAGAATTGCTATAGCGCCCCCATTTGAGCGATTGGAGCAAGACTGGTTTTAGTGCTATTTGGCATCCCCCTCTACCAAACTGTAAAATCTCATAAACAGATTACTTTGCATGTGTAGATTAGGGATAATAGAAGAATTTTCACAAACAAGCAATTTTCATTGGCTCGTAAAAACATCATTTTTTTCACTGAAAACAAAATTCACAC
>CM076973.1:25398989-25421489 GCA_039105355.1 Benthosema pterotum | reverse complement strand
TGTGAGTGTGCGTGTGTGTGCATGCGTGTGTCTTCTTTTTTCCCCTCTACTCTTGTGCGTTGCGACTTGCATGGTTGCACTGTAGATCACTATTTTCAGTGAGAGAGAATAGAGGGCCAACATGATAACACATAAGGCGTTAAGACCTTTCCCCCTATTTTCTGTGCTGCTGCTGCCCTGCTTTTATCCCATGCAACCCTCTCTGCCTGCCTGTGGGTCCGTGCGTGTGTGCATGCATGCATCTCTCTGTCTGCTAGGTGGGCGGTGGTGGTGGTCCTAACAGAAGGACACCTGGTCGACTTTCACAAGCCATTGACTGACCTAGTTAAGCAATTACACACAGGAACACACATACGCATACGCGCGCACACACGCGCGCGTGCGCGCACACACACACACACACACACACACACACACACACACACACACACACACACACACACACACACACACACACACACACACACACACACACACTCCAGCAGACATAAAACATTTCAGCCTCAGCCCACTTTGTCCACTGAAATTGAAAAAGAAAAACAAGACTTTTCATTCAGCTCTGAACAAGCTATTATTACTCTGAGTGTACACTGTCTGAACTAAGTCCAGACTTCTCACAGCATCAATCATCCTCATCTCTCTCTCTCTCTCTCTCTCTCTCTCTCTCTCTCTCTCTCTCTCTCTCTCTCTCTCTCTCTCTCTCTCTCTCTCTCTCTCACGCACACGCACACACACACACACACACACACACACACACACACACACACACACACACACACACACACAGATTAGAGAGTAGGGACACACGTGCAGGAAATACCTCCCAAAATATGAGTGACACACAGATATCCAAACAGCTAACCGCTGGTTAAAAAAAGGCTAAGAACTGGACAACAAGCTAATAATAGCCTCTGTGGCAGGAGAACTCAATAACTCAGAGGGGATGTGACATTGACTTATTTCCTTCTTTCTTCACTATCTTCACTATCTAACTCTCTCTCTATCTCTCTCTCTCACACACACACACACACACACACACACACACACACACACACACACACACACACACACACACACGTTTATTTTGGTCCTTGCTTGTTTACAGATCAACATAACATCATCTCTGAATGAGGACGTTTATACTGGCGGCTGCCACTGATGAAGTTAAAGCAGTTGATCCTAAACTTTGTAAACATAGCTCGAGACCCAAGCAGCTAGTGAAAAGTCTCGATAAAATCTGCTACTTGCGCTAATGCTTTATTTTTGTTTAATCCTTTTATATAGTCATAAGCAATAATTACTTGTGAGCTGTAAAAATGATCCCGAGACCCTAGGATGGTTTGAATCGAGACCCATTGTTTGTGCACCACCAGCGGTCAACAGGGAAGATCCTGGCATCAGGCTGAACTATGAAGAAAAGAGGTGAAGGCTTTCTCAGTCCCCACAACAGTGACAACACAAAGGCAGCTCCTAGCAGCAGGTCTCTCTACTTTCTCATTCACTATTCCAGAGAATGCAGCCACACGCATTTCTGCTTGTTGCTTGGGCCTTTTGACACTCTCATATTGCGTGCGTGTCCGCGCGTGTGTCCTTCCTTCTGTCCGTCCATGTGTGTGTTTTATTATAGGATATTTTCTTGCCCTACAAACTGGTCTCTGGCTCTCTCTCTCTCTCGCATACACAAATACACAGACATACAGACACATGCACGCACGCACAGACACACACACGCAAAGGGGCCTCATTGGAACTGTGTAAGGTGGTGAGATTGTATGGAATGTTTGAGGAGAAAGGTGAGGTGTAATGGAATGTAATTATGGGGCCAGCTGACTGTTCACACGCACACACAGCACGCATACGCACAGACAAGCATGGATGCACACACACACACACACACGCGCACACACACACACACACACACACACACACACACACACACACACACACACCTTTGCAAATAATCACTGCACTAGTCATTCAAGCATGCAATCGCAAAGATGAGCAAACAAAAGTACAAACATCCATTAACACAGGCAGATGGACTGGCAGACAGAAAACGCATAATGCTTGTACCACGCATGTGCACACGTACACGTACACGCACACGCACGCGCACACACACACACACACACACACACACACACACACACACACACACACACACACACACACACACACACACACACACACACACACAGGATTGTAAGTAAAGTGACTCACAATCACACTGTGTACTGTCACAACAACACATTTTCCTTCATCAGATTTTATTATGGCAGTACACTGTCATGTATAAACTTTATTCACACAACAGTACACACACACACACACACACACACACACAGTAGCCTTTAGGATCCACACTATACCTTACCCCAGTGCTCACAAGCACGCATAGTCACATACACACCATGCACCACACAGAACAGATTGCTCTTGTTATTTAAACTTAGTGAAGGGTGATGGATGGAGGGATATAAGGACCTGGAGAGGAGAGCCAGGGTGGCTTTGTGTTTTTGACATGTTATAACCTCATGGTCAGTTGCATATACACCTCAAACTGTTTACAGCATGGGACCATATGGGAGAAATTTGAAACTATTTTTTAAAGTACTTGTGACCCATAAAAACTGGTCTGCGACCAAAACTGGGTCATGACCCCTCTGTCTGCTCTGTAGACAAACCCGTCGACCTGCTAGTCTGTGTGATCATTTCATGGCCATCCATTGGGTCATTAGGTTGACTTTTATTCTTTCAAATTACGTGATAACTAAGACATTACTGTATAGAATTCTACTACAAGCAAAGAGGTACTTAGCTATGTTTTCTGTGTAGACATGGGCCGTATGGAATACACAGCAGATCCGCTACTTTGCGGTGTTGCCGAACAAACAGGGTCACAATGATTTTTCCACATTTGCGATTTCAGTGAACTCGGTGAACAATGAACATTAGATTTGCCCCTAATACTGCACACTACTGGGCTTACACACAAATACTCTTACGTCCTCTGCTGTGCCTTTTCTATCCGTCGCACATACACACATGTGATGCCTGTATACGTGCGTGCGCGCACACACACACACACACACACACACACACACACACACACACACACACACACACACACACACACACACACACACACACACACACACACACACACACACACACACACACTTAAGACAAAACAAACACAAGCAAACATGCAAACACTTGACACACATTTGCCTGTCTCATAAGAGCAATTAATTTCCACACATGCACACCCCCATACCCACACCCACGTGCACTGCACATCCATGCCATTGCCTGCATCATGCACGATGGTGACACTCGCAAGGTCGGTGAAATCCCAGGCAGATTAATTGTTGTTCTTATGTAAAATGGATCAGGCCGTGGCAGCACAGATTATACCAACAGTGACACAACATGATGTGATGATCGCAAAGCAACCCAGCTGGGATGACGATGTGTTTGTGCCCTGACTCCTTTTAATGGCATTACTATTATAAAACATATACCAAGCTGATATTTGAGGTGATTTGCATACTTGTATGTGTGCGACTGCGTGCGTGCATGCATGTGTTTGCGTGCATGCGCGTGTGAGAGGGAGAGTCGGCATCAGCGTGACATCTTGTCACAGGCACACATGACGCACATCATCAGACATCAAAGAAAGATCTCTGATGGCATGGACTAAATACCATGGAAAGATAAGGATTACTGTATATCATGACAAGTAGTGTCAATTGGGGATTTTTTTTATTCCACCCACACAAGACACACATACACACAACACAACACACACGCATTTTGGCATGACTCCACGCGGTGCATTCTCTGTCACACGGTTCAGTTAATAGTGCACACACAGATCTTCCATTCTATCTAACCACAAAGACATCGCCACTGCCCTAAGAATAGTACTGAGTGACATACTCATATACACTGGAAAGAGATGCAGCCAGGTTACCTCACCGCCCCTGTATGTGTGTGTGTGTGTGTGTGTGTGTGTGTGTGTGTGTGTGTGTGTGTGTGTGTGTGTGTGTGTGTGTGTGTGTGTGTGTGTGTGTGTGTGTGTGTGTGTGTGTGTGCGCGCGCAAGCAGGTCAAAGTACACACAGCAGACTCTGCTGCAGTCACTTGGCCCGCATGCATGTATAGTGCAACTGCATGTCAGGCACATACAAAGTGAACATGCCACCCTGAATGTGGTCACATGTTCAAACCCTTCACCAGCGAGAGAACCCATTGATCATACTCACCTACACACACATGCACCTGCAAACCACTTTTGAAACTGCCCCTATTCTGAGTATGTCATTTAGACAAACTGAACATTCTATGAAAATATAGGCAAACAGATTTGTCAGAAAAATAGCAGATCTGCAAGCTCACAACCGCATTGAGATTTGGGGTAGAGGGAAAAAAAGGAACCCTGGTCAACTATATTGGGTTGAAGTGGTTATTGCACAGCGTTCTCAACAAAATATAGTGTATTATCCGATTGCTACAAACTTTGGCTGTCCCTCTGGGGGAACAGTATGGACAGGTTATGTGAAGGACAGTGTGTGGTTATTTTCCTCTAAACGTGTGAAGATTTACCTGCAGGCAAGGAAAAGTGATCACTCAGGATTTTATGTTACTGACCACTGTGTGCGTAGGTCACTAGTGTGTCTTATCTGCCTGGCACTTCAAATGAACAATTCACCTGTACATCACGTTTATATGATTGCAAAATCATGAAGGATCAATTCTGATCATTCATTTCATTGTGATACAGGAGCAGCCTCCTATCCAAGTTTTTTGACCATGGGGAGGTGAAGAATTATCAACACTTCACCACCACCATCATCATCATCATGCCATGTTCCATGACCAGTGGCAAGAGAGAGCAGTGCTCCTATTAGAATAATTAAGTTCTAATAATGGCTAAAAGGACATATAAATAATTATGCCAAACAGAAGGATTTAAACTCATTCATCTTGAAGCTTAATATGTCAATTTAGTGGGTTTCCTGTGGTTTTCCAGCACCCTACAGTAAGGCTGCTGTGTATATGGGTGGGTACTGGGCATGCAGGCTTTGATTCCTGACAGTGAGTCCTGAGTTCGATTCCAACTTTCTGTATGTCAACTCGTAATTTCTGTATGTCACTCCCTGACTCTCCCTCTCCCTGTTTCATGTTGATGTCTTCACTGTGGACCAGCGACGGTCTGGAAAATTGTGACTGGGGGTGCTATGGGGGTACTGGCGATTTTGAGGAGGGAGCTAATGCATCTTCATTTACATATCAATCAATCAATCAGTCAATCAATTTGGGCTTGTTTTAGAGGGGCTTAGGGGGGCTAAGCCTCCACCAGAGGCTTGCCCGTTGCCCCCTCTCGAGCTGTCCCTGCTGTGGACTATCACTAAAAGCAGAAAAGGGATGTTTTAAAGTTATAAAACATGTGTTTGTTTGCCAACAACTGTGCATTTCTACCCTCTGCTGTGCTGTACTCCACTGGAGAGGCAGCGAGGAGAGCAGCCAGGGTGATGGAAGACTTTTGGCCCGTTGCTCTATACTGTGGTTGACTCCTGGCCCTGGACTCTGGCCAAGCCCCTGGCTCTCACCACTACCATCCCCACCCCCCACCCCCCGCTCTCTGTCAACTCTCTCCATCTCTCTGTCTGTGTTTTTCTGTCTCTCTCGTTCCTTCTCCCTGCGATACGCGAGGAATGTTACTATGCAGAGCCAAACAGTCCCAATGCACACGAGAGCTAGGGAAAAAAAGATGAACACATGCACCTGCATGGACATACTGAGAGAAAAATCTGTGCTCAGCTCTAAGCTATGGAGCACTTTCAAACATGCATACGCTCACTCACACTGCAATGCACACGCATGCACAGGCACGTGTGGGCAAATGCACACGCACACACACACACACACACACACACACACACACACACACACACACACACACACACACACACACACACACACATGGACACATGGATGATAATTTCACTGTCCTGCTTAGGTTTAGTTGACATAAATATTAGTCTAGAATAGATAACCTTTCCCATTTTTTTATATTTTCATATGAGATATTACAGAGATTACAGGCTGTTATAGCTAAAGTTATTATATGAGCCAGTTGAGTTATTACTACATGGTCAGTTGGATATAATTAAGGGCAACATCAATTATCTCAAATCTGTCAAGACTGTCATATAGTACCTATCTCGCAGGAGATAATAGCTCCTGCGAGCGCACACACACGCTCAGGTACTCACGTGCACGCAACGCAACTGCGCAAGACACACGCGCGCGCACACACACACACGCACGCGCGCGCTATAGGCTACAGTTATACACTAGACTAGTGTCTTACCTCAGCGCTGCCGCGCCGCAGGCAGGCCGCTGTGATCGCTGCCAGCAGCAGCAGCCGGAGGACCCATGGTGCCCTGGTCCTGGTCATGTTGTTGCCGCCCAGCCTGTGGAGCAGCGAGCGGCCGGCTGGGCATTTAGCACCCCTGTGTGCGAGAGTCCCCACCGAGGAGCCTGGTGGTGGTGGTCAGGTCAGGTGCAGCGTGCGTGTTGTTGGCTGACTGACTGACTGGTAAATATCCCAAATGTGTGACTGATCACTCACTCGCTGCGTAAAAGAGTTTCTTTGCACCTTAAATATTTGTTCACACGGCGGTGACTCACTCACTAGGCTAGACGGGGCTGACTGACTGTCAGACGTCTACAAGTAACGTTACAGAGGAGAGTTGAAGGACCACGGATCTGTCGGGCAGGTGCGTACGTGCGTGCGGAGCGGAGCGACCATTCAATCTGTTTGTTTATTACGGCACTGCACGCAGCGACAACACAATCCCACACGCACGCATAGTAAGCTATACATGTAACTGCTGCTCAACAGAAAACGACCATGCCGGGTCCGAATATATACAAAAGGAATCTCCCAAATGATAGTTCCAGATATGCGTTTAAAAAACCAACTTCACAGCACGCCGTGTCCTCCACACACTCCTCCAAAGTGCGTGCGGTGCGTTATTGGTTGCAGCCAGTTCCAGTTCATTAAATTAAAAAAATAAAATTAATTTTAAAAAAAAGAAAGAAAAATCCAGATACTATGACCTCGGTCAACAATCGCGCAATCATATAAGACTGTCCGTCATAATTGAATCTTCAAATCAGAGCCCGTTGATTGAAGTTTGTGTCCCACCGCAGAGTACTGGTGTCCGTGCGTAATTCTCCAGATGCTTGGTATTCAAATTATGGCTGAATCCAAATGAATGAGATTCACTTCAGGCTCTGTAAATCTCTCTCTCTCCGGTCTTGTATGTATGTAGCCTATGTGTGTATTTGTGTCTGCTGCTGCCCCGCTTAGCTTCTCTCTCTCTCGTACAGTATAGGCTACATGCGGGCTCAGGTTGTTCTCGCCTCGCTCGGTGCCGTGCTGACACTCACTCTGCTTATGCGTGCAGTTGGAGGACGGTGGGCTGGGACTGGGAGTAGCTTCGCGGGCCTCCCTCCTCAAGTTTTGCCGGCGGCCCCCTTGGCGTCCCCCTCCCCGCCTTCAAACGGCAGGGAGGGCTTTCCGTGCCCTTATTAGGAGCAGTCAGTCTGCTGGAGGCTAGGCAGAGCCCCTCTAGTAGAAGAGTTGCGAGTCTGCGACATTGAAGGGGCAGAAAACAGCCTGGTCACGTGGTTCATGTGGTCAGATCAGACCGATCAGACGCAGACCGTAGACGTCCAATGCATTCCGTAGATTCCGGGTTGTCCCCTTTTGCTGTGGGTCACCCACTCACCCATAGAAGTCTACGTAGAAGAGCCGCTATTGGGCTGGCCCCATGAAGTGAACGGAGTTTGCCCAACTTTGTCTCCATGGCCCTGGCTGGATGGTGAGCTTAAAGGGAAAGTTATGGTCCGTGAGCCCAATTATAAGTGCTTATCGTTTATCAAGTCGTGACCTCATGCATGGATAACAAGCTTCCGTAAAAACACGTACATTAATGAACATGATATCGGTTGGAAAGAGCTCTCTCTCACTCTCCTTATAACGTAAGATTTCCTTTTAAGTTACTGTATAATTATTCATTTGGCCCCACCATCCCAACATGGCTTCTACATTTTCCAAAATAATATTTAAAAAATAAATGAAAACCGTAAATGAAATTCCATGGCCACTTCGGAGGACAATATCAGTCACCAGTAAAAATACTGGATGTTTTTGATTAATCTATTATGGTTAAAATGAAGTTTTAAGTTATAGGCCTACTGGGTTTGAGGAAGGGGGTGGGGCAACTAAATTAATATCAAATAAAAACTGTTGTTTTCGTCACTCCTCCTGACTATAATTGAAATGACTTTGTAAGCGCCTCTTTTTCAGGACTAAAACTGAGAAGCTAAAATAGCCTTTTCAGGATGTTGAGTAAAACTAGACTAAACTATCATAAATAGTGACTAAGTGGAAAAAAATGACAACATGTGACGAAGACTAATTAAGCATTTTGTTCAAATGAGACTAAAATGAATATAGGCATTTCATCAAAAAGACTAAGACTGTCTAAATCTAAAAAGTACATCCCAAAAACAACACAGGTCTGGGGTGTTCTACTGTTCTGAGTAGATGATGTTTTTTGAAAGTGCAATATCCATTTAACAGTTGTTGAATTCAGTTCTGCTTTTAGACTACTGTAATTCTTTTGTGTGAGCATAATATGATGGTGACGTGAGTAAGAGACCTTTATAACCCATGTCATATGTATTAGCTTGCTAGTAGGCCATGGCCCAGTCCTCCAAACTGTTAATACATTCTTTTACTCAATCAATCAGAAGTTATTTTGAACCACTGTCCACTAACTGACAAACTGACTACAAGATCACAACAAAATTATTTCTTATGATGCAGCATAATCAGACTACTGTTCTGTTATGCACAAAATGACCCATTTACTTGAAACTGAAGCAAGGAAACAATGCATCATTAATTTCCTGATATTATAATTAGGCTTACCCGGCCAAACAAACAATATCCCCCTAGCTGATGGAGACAGGGGGAGCATAGGAAATGCAACCAAAACATGAATTTCACAATGAGATCACTAACATTATAGGCGGCACCGGGCAAAACAATAGCTGGCATTACTGCAAAGTAAGTTATGAGCTTGCTTGAGCCATTCACTTGCAGATATAGCCTTTGTCGAGCCCCGTGCAATTATCGAAAGGCCAAAATAGGCCACCAGGTTTAACCACTTAAACCCCGGCAGCCTTATTGTGCATGATGGGGAACAGAAAATAGCAGATCGACTAGCGCTTAAGTGAACTTGTCGATTGACTAATTTCAGTGAAAGCTTTCCCACAACAACAGAAAATAGAAAATACCCTAGCATATACAACCCCAAGGGGCTCCGGTCAGGCCACCATATGGAGTCTTAAGTGGTTAAATGCCATCAATATGAGACTAAAGCACCTAGGTTGATAAAGTAGGCTAATCTACGTTGTATACAGCAGGCTTGTCTGGCTTTCCATTTTAAAGTGAATTCCAAGGTATTCTAGGCAGGGAAGTCCACATGCATGGTCATCATGGCTAGGTCTGTCACCATGACAACCAAGGGTCATAGTACATTCTTCCTCCCTGTGCAGGGATGCCATGAGAACACACACACACACACACACACACACACACACACACACACACACACACACACACACACACACACACTGAACTTAGGAGGCCAGGTTTGTCTTGCATGCCACGTTGTGCAATGGAAGACATTTTGGAAGGCTGTGTTAAAATGATTTTTAATTGATTGAATAGGCCACTTCATTAACAGTTTGCAAATAACACGAAAGATAAAATCCTAGGGACTTCTTTCCAACATTGTGTTCCTTTTTATTCAAATCAGCAAGATGTGTGTGAATGAGCATGCTCTTCAATTGTGTGTGTGCAAGTGCAGCGGAGTGGCTCACAACATGGCCTAAAAATCGAATAGTGACGCGAATATCTCTTTGGCTCACTAGTTAAGATGTTGATTTTTTACACAGCAGACCCAAGGAGACATACTGTGTGATGTACATGCGTTTATGAGGGGGGCAACTAAGTCTAAAACAAGTCAGGCTTTACACAGACTGAGACAGTATGTGAGCTATACATCTATCTCAGTAGTTGTTTGTATGTTTAACTTTGTTTTGATTAAAAAAAGAAAGTTTGATCCCAGACTCTCCACATTCAATTTGGCCTGATATGTTTATCGAGAACCTGTTTAACCCACAACCAGACAGCTAATATTCCATGGAAGTGTCTGTTGGCACAGTCACATTTCATGATAAGAGTAATGGTCTGTCGTCTGGCTTTGGTTGTATGTCTCTGGCTTTATTTCCTTTGAAGTAGTTCTGAAGCTATCTCCACGCCTCTCCTTATTCTCTCCTCTTCTCAACCTCTCCTCTCAAAACCTTTGTGGTTGTGTGTTAACTTCCCTTCCAAGTTCCTGATGTAATTAATAAGGCCAATTTATGCTGTCCTCCCTCTACAGCCTCCGCCAACCAAGTTCAAACACTGGTCATCGCCTCAACACACGTTTTGCTGTCAAAGAAAGCCTGAATCAAGTCAAATGGGGCAGTGGATGGGTGTCATGATGCCTCAAGCTATTTAGACCGCACCAATCCACACAGAAATGCCAGCAGGGGCAGTGCAATAGTATATACCCCTTAAGCAGTTAATGTAAGACAGACAGACAGACAGACAGACAGACAGACAGACAGACAGAGACAAAAATATTACCATGTATATAAACAAAATAGAAGACAGTCCTGACAGACAGACAGACAGGCCTACCCAGCTGTACTTAGATTCACTGGGTTAGCTACTACTACTATCTACTCCAGTAGTTTTACTAATTCCGTCCCAGTTCACAAACATTGGGCATGTCATCCATAGGGCAGGTGAAAAAGTAGCAGATCGGACTTGTGAGCTTGTAGTTTGGCATTGTTTTTAATATTTGCTTACATGGTTAAAACACGGGTGTGTCTGTCTGGGAACCAACAGACACTGGTCAGTGCATGGGCAAAGTATGGCACAACATTTGCAACATTTGGATCTGAGTAGGAAGAAACATGATTTGCTAGATGCATGTAGCCTAATAGTTGGTGGCATTTGCAAACAATCATTAATAATTTTTCTATATTGGTAATATATTGATAATTGGCTATATTGGTCATGATCGTACCATGTCTTACATTTTTCTGCTGTGTCTGGAAAAACATGGCTGACCATGGCATTGTTGTGGCTCTTGTGAATCAACTCGTGGACTCTTTCTCAAAGAATCCTTAAAAAAAAATACGAACAGGGGAACCCTTCACAAGCCGGATTCAAAAGGAGGCGTGAGGGAGGAAAGACGGAGCAGTGGGGAGGGAGGGAGAAAAGCAGAGGAGAGGCAGTGTTAGAATCATGACTGTATTGTTGTGTGTTTTCCCCCAAGTCAATTGTGGAGGAAGTGGAATGCAGCTAAATATACAAACAGTACAATGAGCCAGCGAGCATGAAGCAGCTGTGAGCCTATGTGTGACTATATGAAAGATTGCTGTCAACAGGGGAATGAAACGCGGAAGCCATCGAGAGAAAAGCCTTGATGATGATGATGATGATGATGATGATGATGATGATGATGACACGGTGACATGAGAGCAGAAGATTCAGTTACACTTGATTCTGTTAGGTTTCTGGAAAAGACGCCACTGCTCAGTTCCTCTAGTGCAGCAGGTGTTTTTCCGAACATGCAGGGGGGGACACGCAATGGGAAGATTTATCGTGAGATGGGCTGTGCTGTTTTCACAGGAGCAGACGTCGTTATGATACCCGATGCAGTACAATGTGATACCGGTGTGTGTGTGTGTGTGTGTGTGTGTGTGTGTGTGTGTGTGTGTGTGTGTGTGTGTGTGTGTGTGTGTGTGTGTGTGTGTGTGTGTGTGTGTGCGTGCGCGCGTGTGTGCGTGTCTCCGGTTGCGCTTGTCCAGGTCATATGGGAAATTGACCTCTCAGACAGGGGAATAACAGGAAGGAACGGCATGGAGAATTTTTCCTTATTACTTACTGACTGAGGCACCAGCGGATGCATTCTCATGACTTTATATGGGAGTCTGCTGTATGACTGCATCGCTAACTGCCTCATGACAGCATTGGCTAGATGACACGATCGTTTTTCCCTGCACTGTCATCGTTGTCATTAGCATTGATTAACAGCATCATCATATTCTCATCATCGTTATAGTCATCCTCAATATCATTTCTGTGACCATTTCTTTGGCCGTCATTATGGTTATTGTCATTTTCATTCATTATCATGATCTCATGATTCTCCCTCTTCCTCTGCCCTTCCTCTTTGTTTTACCTCCCACTCCGGTTCCTACTCTTCATCCCTTCTCTCAGAGCACTGATCAAACATCATGTAAGAGCGTATAAAACAGGAAGAGAGTACAGGATGGCAGCAACAATAGACCCCCTATCGACCAACCACCCTGTGATGTTGAAACAACTGAGGAGTTGAAGGAGAGTCTCTCTCCTCTTTCTCCCTGGATTTCTCCTCCTTGTCCAGCCAATCCACCTTATCTTTGTCTCCTCTTTATCACTGCCTCCTTCAACAACCCGATGAAATCTCTTTCCTGGTTTAGTGCACAAACAGAACAGAACAGAACACGACAAGTCATCAACAACTACTGCACATAGAACACCCTCACTGTTACTTGTGTACATTCTGATCCGTGCGCGGCAAGACTAGTAGTTTCCCCCGCATTCCAGCCATAATGCCATGTGCGTGTGCCTCTGACTGTGTTATTTTTGCTCATTCTTCTTATCTATTCATTTTTAATCACTGACGAAGTGTTGGAAATAATATGTGGCAATGATATAATAGCCAAGTAAAAAACAAACTCCAAGTGAATTTCATTTTAAGATCAGATTCTGAGAGAATATGTCCACAAGGTATCAGTGTGGCTCTGTACAATACAGTTATACCAAGAAAATGTTTTTCATATCAGCCCATGGTTGTCACATTTCCATATGTTGGATTGTCAGGAAGTGTCATGATGTGTAATCTGGCGACATTTGAGGCCTGTCTGAGGCCGGCTTTTCACTCAAGACATGCAAAATAACCTATTTGATCCAGTTTGCCTCTTCATCATTGTTGTTTTCATCTTTAAGGCCATTATGTTTCCAACTTTGATTTTATATTTTAGGTTGTATGTTTTTCTCCTCGACATCTTCCGTTTAAAGTTCATCATTTTCTTTTGGTATGACTGCAGTGGGCAAAAGCTGATAGTAGACTAAAATACAGTACTGTAGTACTGTACATATGTACATTACGGAGAGGAAAGTATGGTGGGGCAATCCCACACATACAGACATTTTTAACATTGTTATAAGATGATCACAAAACATGATATAATGAAGAATACATGAAATAAAATATCTAGCAAGTTGTTTGGTTAACATGAATATGTTAAATTGTGACATTATCAATGTCAATACAAACATATCAGACATATCAGGCATGCATTTCATTCTGTCTGACCAGAATCAGGCCATAAAACATAACCCCGCCGACCATAAAAATGAATGAGCATGTCTATGCTATCAGTAGCAGAGACATGGATTCCCTCCCATCTAGCCCAGCAGAATTGTACCCTGGATCAAAGCATCTACAAATTCCGCTGTCTTCCTCCCTCGCTGCTTTTCTCCATAGCTGCCCATTATCGTAGCCCAAACAAAAAGTGCTATCTCTAAAACAATGCAGCACTGCCTGCCGAACGTCCACGGCAACCCGCCCACTAACCAAACTGCTCTCAGTGGGATCATTGAGTTTTAATAGACAGTCGCTTTGTTCATTACTGATGTTTCCACTGTGCTGATCTAATGAGCTAATGCAGGCTCACGGCTGCTGCAACCACCTCCCACCAGCACAAGTGCCAGGCTTTCCGTGCTCAAATATTTGCTCTGAGTGTCCCATAAATATGATGTTCTAATTCAGGAGGCCGTGACATTGCCTTGACTGTAGAAACAGAAGCAAAGTTTTCAGGTATTCACATTTATGCAATCATTTCTATGATCCTTTTGGCTTCTATACTATCCTATATTAAAATTGGCTAATGTAAGTGCAAGGTTTGCAGTGGAATGAACTTGTAGTATAAAAGGCTCCAGGTTTATTATAAGCCAAGGTAATGCATGTCATGAGTAACTGTGATGCACATTTTGTTGCAAACTTAAAGCATGACTCCGTATTCGTAACAGGACAGGAACATTAATATAGAAAGAGGAAACAAAATGCAACTGAATTCCTGAGGCAGGAATTGATCTTGATCTTGATGCTGTGCTTACATTGACTATTTGAAACGTATACTATATACCTATACCTTTACTGAAATACTGCCATGTTCTACATCAAACATAGCGAAAAAGGCCAGAATGTGCTTGCTTGCTTTGTGTCCCCTGTGAAAATAGAAGGCTTATTTGTTGCTTGAAGTCTCCAGTCTTGCAGTATTGTATGCTATGTGGAGTTTAAGTAGCCTCGGTCCCCCCAGGCTTACATCTGCGCTGCGAAATGAAAGCCTGGGGACAACGTACCCCAGAGAGTCTATCAACCAGCAGGTCCCCTGGCGTGTAAACTAGCCCCCGGAAGTTTCCATTTTTCAGCCAATCGCGGCGCAGTGCTCACGGAAATGTATACCCCATGGAAACGTTCTCCCATTGTGCCTGCAAAGGTGTTGTAAAGGTTTAAAATATGGAATTGTGTGCATTTGGCACATTTCTATAGCTGCTTTGTTCGTTTAAATATTTTTTTTATGAGAATAAGAGTGAACAAGTCAAGACGCTAGTGAGGACTGAACAGGTTTGTTTCGCTGGGGACTGTAAACACAGCAACTTCCGCAACTACCGCTGATAGACTCTAAAGCGTAGCTAGCAGCGTGTAGTTTATGTGGTTATGGAGGGAGTGGTTATGAGATTTTATATTTTACATATTGATCAGGTGTAAGTGTGTGAAACTACAGTATCTGAATGGGAAGTAATAATAATAAATTGCATATTATATTACTTTTATATACTACATCATGGCTACTCAAAGCGCTCTACATTGGCCCATTCATTCATTAATTGGGTGGTGAAGCGGGAAATAGTTGATGCCAGCGTGTTCAATTCCCACATTGCCACATTCACACACTTGGTGGAAACTACTGGAGTCAAGGTGGGGTTCAGTGTCTTGCCCTTGGACCCATGGAGAAGCCAGGATTTGAACCGCCAAACCACGGATGATTGGACGATTAGCGAAGGATTTCCCAACAAAACGCTCCCAAGATAAATTCTAATAAAACATGATGTCTGGCTCAAGGTCAGGCATGCTTTGCTTGTACAAGCTGAATTGAACCTTGATTTGCATGGTATTATAGTCTCTGCAAAGTGCATGAGAGAAAACCACAAAGGCAGCAACCTGCAACCTGTCAGGTGTTCAGTATCTTGGCTTGGAAGAGCTTGAGATGGAAGAAGGACGTTCCATCTCCTGAACCAACTCAACATCATCTCCACAATTTTTAAGTGGTTGTTGTGTTGTGCATATCCATGATAATGGAGCATACTTCATCTTCGCAGTTTTCTTCAGTGTGCGAGTGTGCGGCATTTTATAAATGACGGCACCTGCAACCTTTCATTTTTCCAGAAGTCCACTACTAGGGTGACCATATTCTCAAAGGAGAAAACCAGGACACCTTAGCGGGGGCGGCGACCTTTTTTCCCCTAAGTAAAAGTCACACACAAAAATAACTTCAATTACAAATTATTTCTAATATATCTAATTCACTGCATCATCTTTCCCTGGTTTCACGAAATATTCAGATATCGAACAGGCGCTACTATCGCCTCGAACAGCTTTTTTGTGTTTTTCTGTGTCAATGTGGGATTTTAGGTCCCTTGCACTGCACCACCACTGCAGAGCGAAACATATGTGCCTGCTTTGCAAACAGTGCACAGTGCTTCACTTTTGTCTCGCCCCGGTCTGAATACAGGGATTTTTTTCTGTAAACGTGCACTTGCGCTTGGGCATGGTGGTGGAGACTGACAACCACGCTGTCTAGTGTCTACTAACTGATTGACGAAGGCTGCCTGCACTGACTCTGCTCAGGGCTGAGGTCATCGTGCGCAGTGTCCTAGTGCCTGTCGATTTACTGGTCCGATGTAAGCAAAGACGTGTCGGAAAGGAACTGAATGAAAGTAATTTTACAAAAACCAGGACATTTCCTCATTTTCTAAAAATAAACCAGGACACCCAGGACAGGACGTGAAATACGGACATGTCCTGGGAAATACGGACGTATGGTCAGCCTATCCACTACATGCTGTGCCAAGTTCTTCATAGAAACCACGCTTTCTTGGTTTAGAAACCACCTTGAGTTAAATCAAATTGTTTTTTGAAAGTACTTCAAAAAATGAAGATGACATGCCACTTTTGCTGTCTGTTTTACATAGGTTATAGTTTTCATTCAAAACCCCCAGCTATACATTGACTTAGGGGACACAGCAGGCTGTTTCTTCTAATGGTTATGCTAATAAGATGCATTTACATAGTGGCTCTGTCACCACACTGTTGAGAAGAGACAGACAGACAACAGAATCATTCATTCTAAAACAATGTTGGGTCTCTTCTTGAAAAGGATGCACCACAGCAGTGGTGGTGGACGGTTGGAGCCTATCTCTCGGTTTGCATTGTCAGACAGTTCCTTTCTCCTTTGACTATGAGGAGTCCAGTTGTATTGTGTATGCTTAACTGGTGTTAATGGGGGGGGGGGGGTCTCACTGCCAAGTAGCAACAACAGCTGTCAAGCTAACTCTATACTGCTGGAAGAAAGTGCACATTGACAAATCTTTCTCTCTAGTTTGTTCTTGGAAGAGCCCTCCAGTGGCGTTTCCAGTAATCTTGATCTCCCCACTGCACCATATATCACTATACCAGCTTGTTCCTGCCATCCTTCTGAAATATGTTCAGGGCCAGCCCAAACTATTGTTGGACTTGTAGTATGTCGGAACAAAGATATGCACCCCCTAGTATTCGACACAGGTGCACTGGCTCCCACAGCACCTTTTTGCTGTCTTTGAACTCCCGGTGTCTGTAGTGACCAACCAGTCTTATTAACTGTTGTTCCGAATATGGCGGTACTGTACAGTAGTGGGGGAGGAGGGTTGGAGGGGAGCAACCAACCAATCACATTCTCTGTTATTCCAAAGTGGAGGCCGAAGAGTCACAACATGAAAATGGAGATTTCAGAACAAAAAAAATCAGAGGAATGCATTCCAGAAAATGCATCTTGCCAATGAAATGTTCAATGGTTGGAGGCATTATGGACTGCAGCCCTTAAGACTCCTTGAGTAGCACCTTCTGATTTTATTGTTCTGATATTTAGGACTGCGTGTAGCCTTCTGTAACATTCTGGTGTACCACCCTATAGGGACTTTCACAAGGCATGTTTCAGGGCTTTCACTAAGTAATATTACAATAAAACAGAGAGGAATAGTAAGGGTGGGGGCTGCAGGGCAGAGACAAATATACTATTGAAAATAATACAGCCACACATGTCTGTTTGAGAAAGATGCAACATGGTGGTGTCATTTATCTGCATTCCTTTTTTAGCCTCTTAAAGTGCAGGTGACTTTGATCACAAGTAGAGTTTTAATATAACACTGATGATTTCATTGTGCGTGCATGTGTGCCTGTGTGTCTGAAATTCACACAAATACTGCATAATATGTATACAAACTGCTGCACGCACACACAAGTGCACACTTTCATCTGAAGGGTGGCTTCCAGACAATTGGACTCGAGTCCTACGACTCGGCTCAAGTCGAGTCCAAGTCGCATTTTTGCGGTGACTTGACTCGCTTTGGACTTGAAGGTAAAATACTTGAGACTCGGACTTTACTTGAGACAACCTGACTCGGCGACTCGTCCGAGTCATCGTCCGAGTCACCATTGCCGGGAGGCAACGGTGTGCAAATGAAACCAAATGTACCAGTCAGGGAGCTAACACGATCACCTATTTGCGGGGGTCCGGACTCACTCCGGATTCATTCCTTCCCTTTCCACCGGTACGTTCTTCTCGCTAAATAGTTTTATTTAGTCCAGTTATTATTTCGCCAGCTCTGCTCTCCGAAGGACCAGTGACTCGACTTGAAAACATTGTGACTCGACGCGACTCGAAACAACCATGCGACTTGACTCGACTTGACTCGCCCAACTGTGTGGACTCGACTCGACTTGACTCGCCCACAACCTAAAAAAAACTTGACTTGCTTGAGAGTTGAGACCAAATGACTTGCGCTTGCTTGAGACTCGGCTCGGAGGGACTTGTGCAATTGTCTGGTGGCTTCTGTCAGTGGGAATCCCCCCCCCCATCAAATTAACCCCACTTCGCTCTGCAAAGAAAACATGAAAGTGTCTCACTTTCCGGTTCTTCCACCTTCCAAAGTGACGATCAAGGTTCAAACGGGTCTCCAGGGTCTTTGGAAGCCAGCCTCGCAGCCCCCACACCCTCTCTTCCAGCCATACTTGAATCATTCCCCTTGTTGCGCTCCCCCTGTGATCTACTCCCGGCCTGCTGGGCCACCAAGCGTGTTCTATATGGTCTTCTTCCTATAAGGCCCCTGTGTCACAACATCAAAAAAAGAAAGAAAGGGCTGACAACACAGACGTATATACGGAAAAAAAAAACACTTTCATGTTGACTCTGTGGTGCTAGACATGAAATGCACTCTTCAAAAGTGGGACATGCAGTAGTTGTCCCCCAGGGGACATTACTGTGGGATTTGTAGTTCTCCCTGGGGGGACATTACTCTGCGTTGACCCAGCAGAGGCTTGTCTCTGAGTGAGCGCACGGCTGAGCAGCTGTAGGTTAAATCACTTGAATCGCGTTGTCCCTGCTCTCTGACCGCCATCGTTATAGGTCAGCCCAGAGAGAGACAGTGAATTTTCTGGCAATGGCAGTGGCCGCGAAACAGCTGCAGCAGTCGGTAGTGTTTGACACTGTAGGACACTAACGCACGCCCTTACCCTATCTCTAACGGCAAGCATTAGTTCCATTGATCCAAGGCGGAACACAAATAACCACTGTGGTGACCATTCAGCTGAAATATCAATGAAACAAATAATGTTTGTATTGGCGATATTTCCAGCGAACAGATTTGTTGCCGTAGAGCAGTGGTTTTCAACTTTTCAAATGAAGGACAGTTGGTAACCAAATGAACCAAATGGAACCAATGAAACCAAATGGACCCTCACAAGTCCATTTGGTTTCATTTTACACCCTCAAGAGAAATTAAATTATATGTAAACACCTGAATTACGTAATTTTAAAGAATCTACATTTTTAGAAAATATAGAATAATTGTTATTTGACCAACATTTTGCCTCCTATGTACAAATCCCATAGATTTGTACATAACCATTTCAACAGCATTTCTAACACTGCAGGGACCCGAATTTATATTGTAAAATCATTTTTTTATATTTTAACACATCCATTTGATGCCAATGGACACTGTCTGAGTTACAGTCCCACATTAAGGCTCCATATGGTTCCTAACTACAGAACCATTTTGCTGATGGACCCCCTGGAACTCCCTCAAACCACTCAGAACCACTGCTGTACAGTGTGTCTCCTCTATGCCGTTAAAGTCAGAGAGGGTGTGTGTGTGTGTGTGTGTGTGTGTGTGTGTGTGTGTGTGTGTGTGTGTGTGTGTGTGTGTGTGTGTGTGTGTGTGTGTGTGTGTGTGTGTGTGTGTGCGTGCGTGCGTGCGTGCATGCGTGTGTGTGTGTGTGTGTGTGTGTGTGTGTGTTAGCACAAAATAAGTGAGAGTGAGAGCTGAGGTGTGGTTAAGGTTAAGACCAACCTTGTCCACAAATTAGCATTGGTGAAGCCTTGACGAGGTTTTTCCGCTGTTAACATTAATGATGGCTTTAAAAAGGGAAAGCACCACAAGTACCTCTTATCCCCTGCCCTCCAGGGACAGGTTAGACCGTTTAATATTAGTTCTATAGGCCCTGTTCTCACCCCATCCATCTGTTAACATTGTTCAAGGACCATACCATAAAGATGCTTTTAACACATGTGCTGCAAAATATACTAAACAAATGTGTGTGAGACTTGATTGGTGTAATTCTTTTTGTTTACTGAATAGACTTTGTCGATGATTGATAGACTTTCCTGCACAACAAATGCCAGTCTAGATGAGGGAACAGTACAGGTGGAAGGAAGGTGCCTGCTCCTTGAATCAAAGGAATTCAAATTACAAACTCAAATTCACATCAGATCAGAAATTGGACTCTCTTTTAAAGTCCTGCATTGATTAAAGGATATATTATTAAACACTGATGCTGTAATCCAAACCTGGGGTTGTCCTGATAACATCATCAGCTATCTCTGTTATATGGAACCAGACTCAGGTTAAGTTCAGCAGACTAACAGCATTTTAGTGCCTTGTGCCTTGCAGCTCTGCAGGTTGGTTGGGCTTACTGTTACTGTTCGGTGTGGAGGGTACCTTAGATGCTTCTTGTATAATGCTTTCGTGGGGAATCTCCTCACTGTCAGGTGAAAAGAAATGACTCAGTGTGTATCAGATAAGGTCTATGGTATAGTCTACTACTCCTCAGGTCAACAGTTGGATAGGGTTCGGCGTTGACTTGTGAACTCCGTTCACTTCATGTAGCAGCTCTTCGATATTTTGTTTCGAATAGAAACAAAATAAGGACAGCCGGAAGTTGCATTGTAGTCTCTGGCCTTGTGCGGGTCCATGAACCACGTGACCAGACTCTTTTTCTGCCCCCTCAATATCACAAGTCTTCTACTAGATCTACTAGCTCCGATGTTGACAGAGCTGTCACAGGGGATTGACAATGGCTGGCATTCTCAAACAGCTTTTGTCAGGTATGGCGTAGCCAGGTATTGTGTAAGTCTTCTTATAGGCTGCATGACAGCATATCAGGCCTGGGGCCTTGTGGTAGACTAAACGCCTATACCACCAGACCCATAATAATTAAAACCAGCCATCAAGAGCTTCAACTCATAATGAACAAAGCAGGGGAGTACAGTGGGGTCAGGTGATTTCCAGACTTTTTTAATTATTATGGGTAATTATTTGTTAAGCCCAGTTCTGGTGACTGGTGGTATAGGCCAACCACAAGGCCCCACACCTGCATTGCAGCCAATAAGAACTCTTACGCCATACCTGCTATGCCATACGCCTACCTGGCAAAAGCCAATGACTAAATTGTGGTGAAATTGTGGGCAAAGAAACTATATATAATACACCTAAATGCAGTTATATGGCTTTTCCCTACTTATATCTGTTAAATGCAGCAAAACAAAAAATCTCATTTCAGCAGGTGGTGTGAAAAGACTGCGGGCTCAGAGGTCATAAATAACTCACTTTCTTTCCAACAACCTGCAGTCCCCACGAGTCTCCAACTCACCATTAACCTTTTCGAGGTAAATGGCTTTCCAGCGACGACCGCAACTCTTTCCTTTGGGGCTGTTTTCCCGACAAGAGGGCAAACAGAAGAAGAAAATAACCTGGCGTGTTTAATTTTGGGTGTATAGTGTCAGGGGTGTCACACAACCATGCAGAGGACAGGCTCGGGTGTGTGCGAGTGACGCACACGCGCAGTTTTCTCACACGCAAACACCACCATGTGAGTATACATAATCCCGCATGTATGTACGCACTGGATGGAACGACAACGCGCACGGGCAAAACCCACTTCCCTAAAAACGCACTGTCTGGGAAGTATTGGTGGTTTTGACAGTGTAAATTTGCAGACTTGCGGCTTTTCCGAGATACTAAGAAAAGGCCGTGCAGAGCATGCATGAGCAGAGGAAATGCGTCAGTGAAGATGAACATGCAAACCTCTTTTGCACAAACACACCCATTCACACATAGCCAGAGGGCCGTCTGGGTTGTTGTTTGCACGCGTGCACGTGTGCGTGTGTGTGTGTGTGTGTGTGTGTGTGTGTGTGTGTGTGTGTGTGTGTGTGTGTGTGTGTGTGTGTGTGTGTGTGTGTGTGTGTGTGTGCAGTTGGGCAGAAATCTCCATATTGGCTTGATGGCAGATGGTTTTGAGCCTGTAGATCTGCTATACCTTTGCTGTATAATTTATAATTGAAAACCTGAAAAGTAACAGTTTGTGGCACGGTTTTCCCAACTGACAGCAAAGATACAATATCATATGATTGACCTATTTGTCTACATGACCGAAAAGAGCTAAGGATGGAGACAGAAGGGCAGGGAGTGGAGAGAGAGGGAGAGAGAGGGAGAGAGAGAATGAATGAGAGGGAGAATATGACTGGGAGGTAGAACTATTTCTGGAATGCAGCTTCTCTTTAAGACTAACCTGGACACTCACGCATGCACACACACACACACACACACACACACACACACACACACACCGAGCGACAGTGTAAACCAGGTTAC
>CM076973.1:25391489-25393989 GCA_039105355.1 Benthosema pterotum | reverse complement strand
CACACACATCTTGCGTTAACCCCTTCCTCCCCACCTGCTTCCTCTATGGGTGTTTGGGTTTTCAACCTTTTTGACACCAGGGACCACCATTTACTCAGCATTTGAGCCACGGACCACCATTTGATTACATTTTCACCCTAAAGACCTAAAACTAAAGAATTCTTTTGGTTTTGTTCACAATTCCAGGCTGTATTTTGCAAACAAAACAGTGTAGACTTCTTAATTAAATAGTGCTAATTCAGATGATGAATATTTTAACTCTTGAGAGTGTGAAATGAAACCAAATGGACCCACAAGGGTCCATTTGGTTTCATTTTCACACTCTCAAGAGTTACATCTGGTTAACCAACTTTCCATCATTTAGCCTGGGGACCACCTGGAACCCGCTCAAGGACCACTGGTGGTCCCCGGACCACCTGTTGAAAACCCCTGCTCTATGGGTGTTTGAGTTAACCACGCACACGCACGCACATGCACACACACACACACACACACATGCACACACACACACACACACACACACACACGCACACACACACACACACACACACACTCACACACACACACACACACACACACACACACACACACACACACACACACACACACACACACACACACACACACACACACACACACACACACACTCAGCTATGACTCAGGTATCCTCTGGTATCCCCACCAGCCTCTCTTTCCGCCCACCTACTTCTCCTCGTCCTCTCTCCTTCCATCTCTCTCATCCCCTCTCCATAACACTCCCCTGCTCTCTCTCTCTCTCGCTCTCTCGCTCTCTCTCTCTCTCTCTCTCTCTCTCTCTCTCTCTCTCTTTCCTTTCGGAGGTGAAACAGTAGCAAAGTTCATTTTCCGTGGGAACAAAGAACAATGGAGAGGTTTCATATACATTGAAGCTTTGAAGGGAGATATGCACTTCTTGAAATCTTTATTGGTCTTACTGTGGGGAGCAGGGAGCACAGGCGTCGAGGGGTGGGGAAAAGTTAGACTATTTTAGAGGTGCCCAAAGCCACGGGGGGACTAAAAGCTTGGATCAATAAGGTTTTATTTGTATTTATTATTATAAATATTATCACAATATTACCTGAATAAACCAAATGAGCAGCGCAAGTAACTACCGGTAACTAACTATAACTAACATTTTAAAAATGCTCACCGCCCCACGTTGCTGGCAAGGGGGCCCCTGTGAAAAAGGGGGCCCCAGAATTTGGTGTGACGCCCCTGGCACGGAGCCATTGCACGCATGCACAACGCACACACACACACACACACACACACACACACACACACACACACACACACACACACACACACACACACACTCCATGCAAACCATACAAACCATGCAAGGATTCAGCGTCAAGGATCCTAACTTATAGGAGCTGGAATTCCAACATGGGAACCTTCAGTTTCCAAGCAGACTCTGCAACACCTGAGCACTGAACCACTGCGGTTCTGGAAATCTTAACCTTATTGTGAGGAGCCACAGACACACACACACACACACACACACACACACACACACACACACACACACACACACACACACACACACACGCGCGCACAAACATACGCTTGCATGCATGCACACACAAATACAAACGGAGTCATGCATACACTACACACATACATGCACATGAGCCCATGCATCCACACACAGATTACACACACACATGCACACACTCACACTCACACTGTCTCACTCTCACTGACTCAAGCGCAAAAGAACCCTCTGATCTCTGTATCATATCACAGCATCTTCATTTTTATGTGGCGTGTCGTGTGTGTTTACGATTCTTGGCAGTTTTACCTCCACTTTATGTACCTTGAGGCTGTGTGTGTGTCTGTGTGCGTGTGCATTTGTGTGTGTCACAGGATGAAATACTGCACAGACAGTTGAAGCTACGTCAACACCAGGCAACAAGTACAAATCAAAACAACAATGGCGGCAGCTGCTCCATCACATGGACAGGTGAGCTCAATGCGAGGGGGGGGGTGGGGTGGACATAAAAAAAAAACAGTGACAGAATAAAAAGGAAAAGTGATGGGGAGAGATAAGGGAGTTGAGATGGCGGGCAACATGCAGGAAGAACGGGGAAAAGAATGTAGAGAGAGGAAGGTACAGGAAAGAGGGAGGTGAAGAAAGAACCTAGGTAGAGGGCAGGGGTAAGTACATATACAGTAGATCAAAACATTCCTTTCAGAACATTCGCACAACATTTCCGATCGACAGTACACTGCTGAAGATTGGATGTTGTTGGTGAAGCGATTTGATGCAAACAGTGGAAAGCGGTCCAACTATAGTGCTGAAGGTTGTTTCATTGAGACTAGAGCAGGGATGTTAAACTCAAATACACAGTGGGCCAGACAGAGAAATTGTTACAAGCATCCGGACTGTGTTTCAACACACTGCACCGGTTTACGAGGACATCCCAGCCAAACAACAAAAGCGCAATTTTCCTTCACAAATCAATGTCCCTTCATAGCA
>CM076973.1:25383989-25386489 GCA_039105355.1 Benthosema pterotum | reverse complement strand
TTACAGCTTTTCTATATCGGGGAGCCTAATTCATATTGTAGAATTAGTCTGGGGGTACACACGAGAACCCCTGGGGCTCTCCGGACCCCACATTTGGAACCACTGCCCTATATGACCCTATGAGTAGTTGTTGTATTGTTTCCCAATGGCTGGGGAATGCGCGAATGTGGAATACAGTGTAAAGTGCCTTTGGAAAAAAACCCTGAAGTGAACGCAGTCCAATTAGTCACATCTTTTACACAGACATACTCAAACATGTATCAATATGTTTTACGTTCCCTCGGGAAGTTGAGAGATGTTGTTTAAGCTTGTAGTAGTAACATTTATATTATGTTCTCTGTGTGTATTTAGAACGGTGATGAGGCTGCTATACATCAAAGGATGTGCAGACTTGATCTGAAAATATTCCACAGCCTCCGGCCACTCAGAATGTAGGATTATCCGTTGTTATTTGTTGCTCTGTCAGCAAGGAACCATTGATTCATTCACTCTCACTGTGTGGGGAAACAGTTCTCAAAATCACCATCAAATCCAAAAACAAATGCATAATACAGTTGTATAATTTCTTTCACATATTCACACTAATGCTGTCCTTGTCTTCACAATCACAGATATTGGTGACCTATGCATTGCTGTGGTGCTAGAGACCTTCTGTCAAGAATAATATTTCATAGATTATGATAATCTGGGCATTCATCATAGCTCAAGCTTATCCAACCATAAGGCCAGCATTCAGCTTGAGCCTTTGGTGAACCTTGAGCTGCCTTGGCCAAGGTTGTTAGTGTTGGTTTTCTGATTCAGGTTTCCATAGAAATATCAGTTGTCAGTGGAGGAACATTTAGGTGGTCACCACAAGTTCACAACAAGCCTACTCATCCTCAGTACAATTTGAGGAAGTGGATATGACACGGTGTGATGTAAGTGGAGGGGAAAAAAAAGAAAATCAACACACCTTCTTTGGACATGTTGACCAACTGAATTTCCTCCTTTTTAGCTCTCCTTTTAGCTCCCTCACACCATTTCTGTCCCTGTCCCCGTTTTCACCACCTGTGATGTCATTGCTAAGGAATTCCCCACAGTTGAAACTGCAGGGGGAGGTATTGGTTAATATGTGACAAGCTTGTCTAGCTCCTTCAGACCACAGACACTCTCAGTCAGATCTCAGACACACTCACACTATCTCAAATATCTGTCCTGGCTGGCTGTTACCTCCTTCCATTCTATCACACTCTCTCTGCCTTTCCTGCATTATCTCTCTTTATTGCTGTATCATACATATCCATGCATGTTAATGGGTTTGCAACTTGTTTAAAAAGTGTGTTCCTTAAGAGTGGCTCTTTTAGGCCCAGCAGACATCTCTGACTCACCTTTGTGACATCACTGCTCTGAGGTCAGTTTCCCTGCTTTTTTCAGAGGGGATTAGACCCTGACACACAGCTATGATTCTGGTCTCAGACCAGATTAACCATGACTAAACCACATTGCTCTGTAGCTCATGAGATTATGGCACATGCCATGAGATGCTGATGTTGTGAATAGGAACCCAGTGCAATTTTGTTCCAATGCTAGTCTCTTTACTTTGTATTTAAAGTACAGGAATGACTAATAAACCGTAATGTGTGTATGGCAACTTTGTTGGTACTTAACAGTAGATCAGGTTGTACATTCCAAGCTATCAAGCAGCTAGCAGATTTCCCCTGGCATGGCGATCACATTAAAGCCGATCATATCTGACTGCTAGGGTGAGGATATGTAATACACTCACCACAGCAGCTGAGCCCGGGCCATTTCAGTGTAAGCCTGATTTATACTGTTGTTGCACCTCAGTGTCGAGTGCCGAAAATAGCCGATCTACAAGTGCACAATGTGGCACGTTGCAACACCTTGTGAACTTGGGAGCTTATGTAGATCTGCTTGTTTTGCATGTGCACTCAGTGACAGCACAAGTTCCATTTTAAGTTTGAGTTAGGCAGAATAAAAAAAACTTTGGGGATGGCCAAAAGGATAATTCTTGTGTGGGGAGTGGTTATTCATGTATAGATATATAGCCACAAAAATGTAACAAAAAAACAAACCCTGTTTTGCAACGGCTGTGTGAATCAAACCTTGGCGAACATTTGGATGTGACTTGAAGTGTGGGTGAATGGCTGATTTACAACAGGCCGCTCACTGTCTATTAAGCCGTGATAAGTGATTGTTGATGACTCAGGTAGCGTGCCACGTGTGTGGGTGGTGTGTGTGTGTCACTGTCTGGGGGTGTGTCCAGTCTGGGTCTGTACATTTCACCTGTCCTATCACCTCTAGCTCCCTCTAGTCACTCTAGTCTACATACTCTCTTTCTTTCCTATACCCCTCGCTCTTTCACCCCCTTTCTTGCTCCCTCCCTCAATTTGCCTCCTTATTCATCACCCATTCTTGCGCACCCTTTCTCTCTTGCTCATCACTCCTCTTGTCCTTTCCTGCCCCCTTAACCACCCCTCTCTCTCTCACACACACTCTC
>CM076973.1:25343989-25381489 GCA_039105355.1 Benthosema pterotum | reverse complement strand
ATATGGAATCGACGCTGGCATAGCAGCTCACAAAATGTCATGTTAAATGTCATGTAAAGGTTCTGATGCAACTAACTTGTAATACAGCCATAGCAGGAGAGTTACTTACTACGGCAACCATGGGGTTTGTAAACGATTCCTTTCCGCTATATATTTATATATATATATATATATATATATATATATATATATATATATATATATATATATATATATATATATATATATATATATATATATATATTATATATTTTACCATCTCGGTGGTTACATCGGATGTGCATCTTTTTTCGGTTTGAGTCAGCAAATTGACATGTGCACAGCATGCACGGCACGCACAGAGAGGGAGGGAGACTGCAGGCAAAAGAAGAGAGCATCTGGTTTGCATTGAATCAAACGGGGAGCAATTTGAGGCATATCCATTTAACAAGAAAATGCTCTATGCCGTTTTGGAGTCTAAATTGTAGCTGGCTGGATGTCTGTTTGTCCAGTAGCATAGTTCCATGCTTACTGTTCCATGACTCACCTATTCTCTATGTCTGAGCCCGAGTTCTGCCACACACACCCATAGTAAGTAAGGCAGGGGTTCTCGAACTTTGTCATGCCAACGACATGACATTACTTTGGATAGTTTAATATGAAGGACCCCAATAGCAACAAGTCATAGTGCTTATTTTGAACTGTAATCTCTCTTGTGTTTTCCTGTTAATAGTCAAAGTTGTTAAAATATATCACAAAGCAATCTGTGTAACCATAACCTTATGTGATGGAGATTTGCTATTGTCAAATGTATGGTTAAAATGGTAAAACAAACAAACAAACAACATATTAATGAATCTCCAATGACACTGTATTTTGAAAAGACTTTGTCTTTTTCCTAATCCCTCCTCTGTGCATTTATTTTCCTCCAAAGTAGTAGGCTAGTTCAACTGCTTAATTCATAAAAGGTGTAATATTCAGACTTGCAAAGAGAGAGTCCAATGCACTACGTCTTTGGTGAAAAAATATATACAATTATTTAATTATGAGCAAGGTAACAAGAAAAGAAACCTTCGAACTACAAGGTCTTGCAGGGTCTTTCTCCTTTGTAGTCTTACATCTCTTCCTCTTTTTCTTTTTCTGGCTATCTCTAAGAGCTGCCCACAAAACCTGAACCTCACCAATTTCAGGAAAATATATACCACATTATTTATGACTGTCATATACCGGTACACTTAAATAAATTCACAAAGAAAATGTTAATGTATGTGTGCACAATAGCACACATGAAATGAAATCAACAGCAGCTCATACCCAGTGTTGGAGGTAATTACCTTGTAAAGATGTATTGTCACAGGCTAATATTGTCAGTCAGATGTATTTGCAACAAACAGAGTCATGCTCCAACTCCCAAGTTTTAAAAGAGGCTTAGTGAGCGCGGAACACACAAGAACAACTGGTGTCACACAGCAGTACATATTAGAATGATCTCTCTCTTTTTTTAATTACCCATAGCAGTTTCTTTCTACTCTTTTTTTCACTCAGTCGGTACTCTGTCCTCTCCTAACCCTCTTCACACTTTCTGTCTTCCTACTCTCATCCCTGGTCTCACCCCCGCCCCCTCCACCCCCAGCACTTTGGGGTCTCTTCCTCTCTCTTTGCTTTAACAGTGTCAGTGTTAGGGCTGAAGCCAAATGCTGTCACCTAACAGCTAGAAGGTCCTGGGTTCGATTCCTGCTAGGCCGCTGCTGTGGGCACTGATGATACGGCGCTCCTCCGCATCATCAGTGCCCATACCCGAGGCAGGGTTGGTGAAAGGGCCTTTCTGCTTGTAGTTTGCAAACATGCAGTAATCTTGGGCTCTAAACTGGCACCACGCGGGGCGCCTGATGGAGGGGACCTGTTTGGCATAATGTGTTCCTTCCACACGCTACGTCCAAGCCCAGCCCCCCCCTGTCAGGTGAAAAGAAGGTGGTGGTGCGACTCCTCATGCCTTTATGGAAGCATGAGCCCAGTGTGTATTTTATATAAAGGCTGAAGCCAAATTCATACCTGGTCGCATTATGCAATTGCTTGCCAAAAGCAACGCATTTTCAGTGAACCCACACAATAGTTTAATTAAGGACAACTTAATGAAACAATAACAGCCTCATCCTGCCAGTGCCCATTCCTGAGTAAACACTACCACATCATAATCACCAGCTACTGTCACGCTGTGCTACTAGAGTCAAATGCCAGACTTATCCAATTTAGATGCCTGCATCAGCTTATGCTGCTCACATGTACTGTTTGTGCGTAGGCACGTTTGTCTGGGGTATTATCCACCTCTGTGTGGGTGCTCACATGTGAAGAAGAATCAACAATCAATAGGGATTCTCTGTCACTCACACTGGTACAAGCGACGAAATGTGTGATATCATGTGCCTAAAAACAAAATACATAATACACAACATAATACTAGAGATAGCACAGGGATTATAATAATACAAAGAAATGAGCTGAGATTAAAGATTCACATGTTTCTTTTCGCTTCTTTATTATTATTTTTTTTATTATTTTCTTTTTTATAAGTTCGTAGGGAAATGTGTAATGGAAAATTCAGACTAAAGAATTTGTTCCGGAGTCAAGATGTATACAGTGCAGTAAGGCAGATACAGTATATCTATACAGCAAGTACACATGTACTGCATGTATGTGATTTTGGCACTCAGCTCAGCCTATGCTTATTATTTGACTTACAGTATATATTCTGTATTGCTCACCGAAGAATAAGGAAGCCAATCTATTCAAGCTCAGCTTGAGGTGGCTATTTCCTCATAGATATAGTTTGGTACTCTACATTACCAAGCTCTACCTCTGAAGATAATTATTGCTAAATGAGTCAATGTGTCATTTCCGGCCATCAATGAAGAAGTAATTTTACCCACAGAAGCCTCTACTTTGCATTGCATATTGCATGGGCATATTATTCATCAGCAGACACCAGGGTCAGGGGTGTGCTGGTGATTGAATGTGGGAATGTGGCAAATGTTTTTAATCATTAAAAAAGTCTTAAATAAGTTACCAGGTCACATAATATCTTTAGATTATCATTAAAGAACTTAGTTTGTTGTTTTAATTATAACCCTAACATGTCGTATGAGTCTGTAATAGCTGTTTGTCCATGTTGTTTCACTTCAAACAATGGCTTTTTAAGCAATTTGATGCCAATATTTGCATACTGTGTCTCGATTGGCTACCACAGTTCTCTGGTCTGGAGTAGGAAGTGGACATACAATTGAGCTTCCCTGCCTAATCTGCTGACAGACAATTTCTTCTTGCCTTCAGCTGATTCGGTCTGGATTGTTAGCCAAGATAGGTCTAACTCTTATGCTATGTGTACACCATAGTGGTTTTCCTACAGTACAGCACGACATTGAGCCTGAACGAGAGAGAAAATGGGTAAACATCTCCGAAGCAGTGGTGGCTCAGGGGCAGATCACTGGATGGTAACCGCAAGGTTGCCGGTTCGACCCGGAGAGTTAGTGTTGATGTGTCCCTGAGCAAGACATGTAACCCATAACGGCTCCTGATGTGCTGGTTGTTCCTTGCATGGTTTCCACTTCCATAAGTGTATGGATGTGTGTGTGAATGGGTGAATGTTATATTATGCACAATCTATGTAAAGCGCCTTGGATAAAGGCGCTATATAAATGCACCATTTACCATTTATTTCCACAAAGTACAGTATAGAGAGAAAGGGAGGTCACCATTGGTGATGGAAAGTCTGCTGAACCGAGCAAAAGATGTGGGCTGAGATTACAGATGCAGGCTGAACTGCGAGGCAGTTTAAAGTCGAAGGACGGATTCGAGGGAATTACTGTAAAGTGGTCCCGTCTCTCGCATCTCAGCCAAAGCCCCTCGAAAAGGAGGGAAACGCTCACCATGTGAAAGAGAGCTATTTATTCACTGACATGCACAGTGAAATCTCCTGTGTAATTTTAACTGAGGGACAGTAAATAACATTAAAAGTCCATTTGGGTCCATTTTTACACTCCGAAACAATGTTGTCTGCTTATAAAAAGATTTGGAGCATATTTTTCTGTCAGGGTGCTAGGGTGTTAGGAAAATATATTTGTATTTGCGGGTTGTGTATATGTGTGTTTGTTTTCTATGTTTGTTTTGTTGTACATGTAATTGCGCCCAAATGTTTAAACCAGTGGCTTGCACACATTTTAATGTCAAGGACACACAAATTAATGTACTAGAGTGGTGCCTCTAAGGCGGTGCCCATTGGGCACGGTCCTGCCTGGAATGATGCAAGTTGGAAATGCATATGGATGGAGTGTTGTGAAGTGAAAACAGGCTAGCTCAATAGGCCCTGTCCGGATCCGGGGCAGAGGCCTTTTGTGGTGGTTCTGGACAACTGTGGGTCCGATGGACTCAACAGCAGGCACTGCACTGAACTGAGATCATTTACCCCCAGAGATGTTACCGGAGATCTCATCTCATCCACTAATACAAGTGGATGAGTTGCTCATGCAGTGCATGAGGCGTTCTTCTGGATTGGAACAGAGTGTATTCTGGGATTGCTTATGGGACATATGTGAATGTGCTGGGCTGCACTGCACACCCTCACATGTGGAGCGTCCCATAGTGGCATGCATGATGCATGCATAATATCTAAGTTGTTTTTATTATTTTTTAGTTGTAGAGGGCAAGCATAATGCTTTAAGGCATATTTGTCTTGTTAGCCAGGGATTCTTTTAAAAACACATGCAGTTAGTGTTTCAAATATTGTTTATATAGATACATTTGACATATCTTCTATCCATAACCATGAGGCAAGAGTTTGCAGAATGCAGCATTGAGGAAGCAGGTCTGTTAGTCATTGTACACGTCAATCACGATTGCAGTAATGATATTGTCATGAGAAATTTGGCCAGTCAGTCACATTGCAGAAGTTAAGATATGAAGAAACATGTATTATACAGTAAGTCCTGCTTTTTAGTTTTATTAGCCTAACTATTGCAATTAATCAATCAATAAAATGTCCATGGAAAAGGTTAAAGTTACATGGTCTGAGGAAACTCTTCAGATACAAATTATCTCATCTTTCATGCAGTGATGTGTGTGTCTGTTTTTGTCCAAGTTGTCATTTGAAGTTGTTATTTCTTGTTTGCAGCTATGGCAAGAGGCTATTCTTAAACAGTTATGCCGTGTGTTATACTATTCAGATTCAGACATATGCGATATACAAGCTATATGTCACATTTTAGTGTGGTGTGTTGTTGTGAGGTTGTAGATGTGCCATTTTTAAAACACATTCTTGCTTGTTCATATATATGTATATACTGTATATACAGTACATATAGAGAGATAGAACTTATATATACAGTACTCTCTCTCTCTCTCTCTCTCTCTCTCTCTCTCTCTCTCTCTCTCTCTCTCTCTCTCTCTCTCTCTCTCTCTCTCTCTCTCTCTCTCTCTCTCTCTCTCTGCAATTCGGTGTGGAATAAAGAAACGGCTAGGTAACAGGCTTGTTTTATACTGTAGAGCCAGTGGAGTATTTAGAAGGCCATTTCAGACAGGGAAAACAAAATTATGATTCTGCAATCATTTCTAAGGTGTAGTAAGGTGTGCATGCAAACACACACACACACACACACACACACACACACACACACACACACACACACACACACACACACACACCACACACACACACACACACACACACACACACACACACACACTGGCTTCCTGTGTCAAGCTGTTTGTGGCCGCATCCTGTCTCAAAAGTTACAGCTTCCTATTGTAATGCTTACTTCCTTCGTTCTACAAGTTAGCAGAATTTTAGTTTGAATAGAGTTGTCCTTGTTTTTGTGTTTGTTTATGGGGGTCTGGAAAAGCATCTGTGTCATTTTAGTTTCCGGCTACTCTTGCATCCATTTACAACTGCCAAAACAAACAAACAAAAAAAAGAAACCTAACTGACCAGTAAAGTTGAATGCCAAAAAGTACCCATCATAACTAAACTGGGAAAATATGAAAAATATTAATATAAAAAGGGAATATAAGGCTGGGATTGTCAACTGTGAAGCTGGAGAGAAATGCAAAAGACTGGAAACAGCTCCTCTTTGTATTCTACTAAAAGCCTTAATCAGAGGCATTAGCACTGATCAGCAAGGAGTAAGTTCAACCGCAGTCATCATGCATGCAGCACAGCCACAGTCAAGCATCTAGCCATGGTTCAGAGCAAGGCAGTGGAGACAGACAGTCTACAGTACATTAGTGAACAAAACACTGCTAGTTTATCTGTTATGTTCAAGCACGTAATGTTTGGTTCACACGGTCAGATGCAACAGTGCAGTCTATTTCTTTGTCAATGGATGCCAGCGACATGAAGCCACAAAGCAAATCCATTGCTTTTTCAAAAGCTACAAAAGCTAAATATGCTGCGATACAGCATAACAGTCATATACAGTACGTAGCAAGATTAGAAACATGTATTGTAGAAGGGCCTCATATCTAAAAGGTTAATCTATTTAACCCCATGTACAAGTTCACAATGGGTCAGTCATGTTGCTGTGCAATGTGTTGTAATCTGGCATTGTCTGAAAATATATTTTTAGAGAAAAACAAGAGGACACCCTTGAGGTACTCCAGTAAACAACTAAGTATAGTGTGTAGATACTGTGCAGTGCACCAGCAATACACCTTTTAACCACCTCAGTCAGAGACTAGCAATGCGTGTGGGGGTACCCGACCTGTGGGTCGGCGGTTCAAATCCCGGCTCCTCCTGTCTACGTGTCAAAGTGTCCTTGGGCAAGTCACTGAACCCCAAATTGTCTCCAATGAGTTGGTTGGTGTGAGCTGGCCACCGTTAGTGTGTGAATGTGGGAAGTGGGGACGCTGGCGTCGACTGTTCGACGCTCTACTTCCCAATGTATGAATGAATAGACCTTTGTAAAGCGCTTTAAGCATTTGGAAAAGCGCTATAAAAATACAAAAATGCAATCCATTATGTTTAGCTGATTGTTGGAAATTAAAGGTCCTTGCAGAATGCAGACTGGATGCATTTTTTGGAAAACAGGCAGAAAACATGGGTAAAAATCTAAATAATGCAGGGCGCAGGGATTTTAAAGTGAATTTTGCTATGTTCTTAAAATGTTCCAATGGACAACTGAGGTAGGAGTCCTAGATTAGACAGTTGTCTGACAATCAAGGGAGGCTACGCAATGTTTGCCACACCCCAATGATCCCTGTTGATCAACTGGTCAGCTTCTGCTGACTGGCCCTGATCAGTTGCAGAATAGCAGTTCCTGGCGCTCTGGCATCTGTCTGTAAATGCACCAAGTGTGTCTTATCTGTATGTACGTACATAGGGCTGTAATTCATGTAATAACTTGAGAGCCGCTTGCCTCACTGAAATCAAATTTTGGGAGACATTGTTGTCCAGAACCAGCACAAGAGCCTCTGTCTGGGCTCTGGACAGGCCATGTCCTGGCCCAGTGCTTGAGACAGGGCCCAAATTGGCCAATTGATCACACCACTCTAGTATTGATTAATTAAGGACACATTACATCCTCAATGAATCCATTTAGGGATTCTCCAGTTTTTAAATGAAATTGCACATTTGAAATCACATATCCAGGTGACTGTGTGTGCAAATGCATGTTCAGTGTTGACTTGGGACTGGGAGTGCCATAGATTAGCTGGATTAGAAACAGCTAGCTTTAGTCACGGTGGCATCTGTCAGAGACCAACTGCTACATGCTGCTGCTATTACAGTACTTACCACGTAGTTCAAACACATCCACTCTGCATGTGTATACTGTTCATTTGGTGTCAGCAAAAATATCACAGGCAATTCAAAATGTTATATATTATGAGGGATATTAATAATTATTTCGACCTACAGTACCATAACCTCAGTTTTAGCCAGCCATGTAGGTTGGACCAACAACAGGAGGAATACAAGTTCCCCTGTATTATGAGCGTAGGATATTCTGTTGTATCTCTAGCAAGTTTCAGGTTTCTACAAGTTTATTTACGATCCAGTGGGTTCCTCTGCAGCTAAACAAACCACGGCATGTCCCTGATGAAGACCAGCGATAGGTCGAAGCATATTGGTATAATAAGGATTATTCTCCTCTTTAACTATTTTGTGTGCCCAGATCTCTACTTTTTTCTATAAACCACGGCATGCCTTGGAAAACAGCTGCCTTGTGACTGAGTGTACTGTCTGTGAGTCATAGCCTATGCCTGCTAGACCACTGGTATGTCCCTGGTATGTATCCCCTCCAATACAACCAAAAGTGGGCCTACAGTATGTTCTCTGAGATCTATACCAACCTTTCTGTTAAACAGACCGTCAATGACAGTGCTATATTGCTGTTTTTTGTAAATAGGTTCAAATAAGTGTACTTCTTTGGAAGGATGTGGTTCAATTGGCATACCGACGGCAGTTGTTTACAGTATGTGTTGTTGTGTTGTTTATGGGTTGTACGAGTTAACACTAAAACAGTCTTTACTCTTTGGTGTGATGTCCATTTAATTCCGTGCTTTGAATCACTTGGAGCCAGAGATGGGTATAACTAGTAATATAAAATATTATTACAGTGATATTATTACCTTTCTCTCTCTCTCTCTCTCTCTCTCTCTCTCTCTCTCTCTCTCTCTCTCTCTCTCTCTCTCTCTCTCTCTCTCTCTCTCTCTCAGTCATGTCTCGTAGGAGTGCCCGTCTGGTGTCAGGTGGTTACTACCAGTCCGATGAAGACTCTGACTCCAGCACCGTCACTAATGTATCCTACCGGGAGAGCCCTGTCAGGTACAGTACACCTGTGTATGTATGTGTGTGTTTGTACTATGGTGCTTTGCTCAATGAAAGATATTTGGCAAAATACAAAATACCCTGAATGACTAACACCAGGCTAGAATTTATATTATTTTTTTTTTTTTTTTTTAGGTATCAGCCTGCCATACCAACCATGATCATACATTACATTACAATAATAGACAAATATCATATTGAACAGTTTGAAATGTTAGGCTATCATAGGCTATTTTCAGTATGCAACACTGGAGTTCAAATAAGTAAAAATCATCTTTTAAGTGTGTTAAAGCACGCTGTACATGCATGTCACAAAGGCTGGTATGCTTTTCTGCTGCACCCTGTGGTTCTCCATTTATTTTGAATCACAAGGTGCTAAAAGAGTCCAAAAACAACCACCAGTGGAAGCCTTCAAGGGCATGTTTGAATAGCAACCAAATAAACAATGTTTTTTTCCTCTCCTCACTGTCTGTCACTCAGGGTTTTTAAGAAAAAGGCAGGGAGCCGAAAGGCGGCATCCCGTACATCCAGCAGAGCCAATAGCAACGCCAGTTTGCCCGGCGCTGAGACCTCGCCCACACTAGACCAACACAATGGTAATAATGACATATTTTCTGCGCCGTGCAACAGTAATGACGGTGGAGCGATCCTCCCTCAGATCTTAAACCTCTCCTTTTCATCTCCCTCGACTCAGAGACGCAGCACACTGTGGTCTCCGTACCCTTCGTTCCGACCACCTCGGCAACCCCCCGCCCCGCACTCACGCCGGTACGGAGCCGGAGCCAGACACCCTGTCACTCCCAGGTGAATGTCCCAAAGGAGAGCAGGGCTACAGGGCTATATAGCAGCTCTAGTAGGCCTGGGGGCCACAACGCGCAGGAGATGAACCAGAACAGCATAGACAGTTCAGGGTATTCCTCCTCCGAGGGCCACTGCCAGAGACCCACCTCTGCCAAAGGCGAGGGCACCAGTAACATCGGACACAGCACTGCCTACCTCAGTCCAACAGGTGGGTACTAGTGCATCTTAGTACATGGCACTGGTTAAACACAACTGAAGGTAATAACATGTATTATTTGTGGGTGTGTGCTTGATTCTTTGTACCAGCACATTAACATCATGCTGACACATAGAAATACGCCCACAGTTAGCATTAGCTGTGAAAAGGGTGAGTCAGTGTTGGATAAACATAATTGTGTAGTTCATACCGTACATGATGGCTTTGAATTCAAATCACGACTCAGTTTTTCTCCAGAGACGCTTTTTGTCCCTTTCAATTGAAATTCTTGCACTTGCATTAAAATACAAGGTTAACAAAACTTTGACCAAAGAGTCACTGCATGCTATATTTAGAATGTTGGTTTACAGTATCTGTCTCAAGGAATCCATGGGCTTCCTCAAAAATAAAAACAAACCTTGGAATGTTTAGGAAAACGGTCTGTAGTAATGCCACGTTAATGTTGAGGTGCGTGTACGCGTGTACATGTGCTTATACAGTATGTGGTCAACATTAATAGTTATCTGTTTTAAACTTTTATAGGTTCAAATCCAACCACGCCATGGGCAGAATTAGCACAGGCAAGAGTAAAGTTACTTACAGATTTAGGTAAGTAGTGTGCACAGTATGCATTTTGTGTGCAAGTGCGTGTGAATATACACAGACTTTATGTACGACCTGTCTTGTTTGTCTATAGTATGCAATGCACATTTGAGACTACAAACTTCATGTGATTTGACTTAGCACCAGCTTAACACAATCCCTGCATTTCAACCCTAACCTTGTAGCTAATGCGTCGCTCAGCCCTGGTGGGAAAAAAGCTGCCTGCCTCCTCCTCTTCCTCCTCATCGCACTTCTCAGTGAGTGACACCACCATACTGCCATTTGGTTTCTGTCTTACACAAAGACCCTCACGAGACCTGTGTAATCTTTAACATATTTCAGATATTGCATTTGGAAATGCTCCACAGCTCTATGCTCTAAGCACTGATTTCACATCAGTACACTTGCTCTTATGGTTTAATGTTTATTTAATTCAATACAACTTAAGCATTTAGCAGAGACTTTTAATCCAGAGCAATTTACAGCAAGCAGGAACAATACAAAGCACCATTAAAAGACATAGAAATACTCATCAAGAATCATGAAGAAGAAGAAGAAGCTAAGAAGCTAATATCTGCTTAACAGTAAATTACAGTTTATCTGTGCAATTATGTCCACATAAAATGTTAAATTATGTTGAATTATGGAAAATACATGAGTTTAGCCTTTGCATAACACCTGTAAGGTCGTCAAGGTTAGTGCACGTTCTACAGCAAGTGCAATGGGCCACAATGCATAGATTTGTTCATATATAAAAACTGGAGAACATACTGTATATGCTATACAAAAATAATAATTAAAAGCCTGTATTCTCTCTCTGTTGTCCCAGGTATTTGGCTCCTGTATCCCTGGTTGGCCTGTCTCATGCCTCGTAGGACTATTTTGAAGACACAAACACAAGCAGAACCCAGGAAGCAACCAATCGTCCCTCCACTTCCTCTCTCTACTGCAGCCAACACAAGGCCTCCTGTGCCTATAGTGGTATGAGTTATTATTTTCTTTTTTTTATCTGCATGCAAATGTGAATTTAACCCTGACAGTGTTGACACCCTTTAGCTGGGAACTCTTGGAACCACCCTTAACTCACTTATTGCCCTTGGCGCTATTGACGCTTTAAACACGCTTTAAATAACTCATGCCCTTGATGCCCTTGACGCTGTGTTGCCGCTTTATTTAATCCTTAACTTTTATAACATTCATTTCAGGCGATTAGCATTTTTTTAGCATGATCGGCTAACGGCAGGTTCTACTCACTTAGTAATGGCCAAAATCGCCGTGTGCACGCTTGCACGTGTGCGTGCACGGTCTGTATGTCCATCGCTGATCATAATCCAACCATCGGTGCGTCATTACAGCTTGATTTGACTTATATATGATAGAAAACACGATCGCTCCAACGTAGCTGAAGGAGACGATCACAACACCCCACAGTCTGTCTAGCAACAGTGACATGGATAAACCGGAAGTACTCTTACTCTATGACCGGAAATGCTCTTCATTTCCGGCTATCGTCCACATTACTGCCACCTACTGGGTGTTATCATATAGTATATGATCAACTCTACAAATGACAAGTATTTGGAATCATATGCTTTATTTGATTGGCATTAATTTGATGAATAAAAAATGTGAAAATTGGGGTATATTGTTGGCATTATGAGGAATAGTGGCATGGCCAGTAATAACTCAACGATGGAATGTGGTAGAGAGATGATTTTTTTTCCTGTGTAAACCAGAGACATTCATGCATAAAATGAGATATTTCGTGACATTGTGGTCACATCACAAAATATTGTACTGGAATTCAAAATATGGGCCTGGGCAGCTTGATTAATCCATTAAAATGGGCAATTAATGAGTTAATTGGTTGCATGAAGATGCCAATACCAAGAATTAGAGTGATGTCATCACTGTGGTTTATAAACCGTTTTTGTGCTACTTCCATGTTGCGTAACAGTGACATCACTGTTGAATCATAGTCTCTTTATTGTAGTAGTTTCATGTGTGTCCACTGTTCATGATCATAGTGTCAAGCTGTCCTGTTTGGTCCTGATCATACTAATGACATGATTATTTGATGTTAACATTCAAATGGTATCAGAGCATGTAATGTAACCCAGGTAAAGTAATGCATCAGAACAGAAAGGGTGGGAATCCCTAGTCTAAACTATAAAGATGCCTAGCCTATTCTATGTTTCCAGGATGGTCTTCTTACAGGCAAATTGGTCTCCCTTTTTAGGATCCAGCCAGTGTGTCTGCTGCTATAGAGAAGAAAATGCAGGGTCTCCTGGTGAGAATTCAATACCTCTTTTACTCACTGCGACATTTTTCAAAATGCCTCAATGACTACATGAGCAAAGCAAGTTCATTCAAGAAATCCCTAAGCTGATTGGGACACTCTTTAGCATGTACCCGCCAGCGAACCAATCACCATTCTCTCTCACTCACTCACTGGTGTTGTGTGTGTGCTGTGTGTGTGTGTGTGTGTGTGTGTGTGTGTGTGTGTGTGTGTGTGTGTGTGTGTGTGTGTGTGTGTGTGTGTGTGTGTGTGTGTGTGTGTGTGTGTTGTACGCGGATGTGTGCGTGTGTGTGGGTGTGTGTGTGCTCACATTTACAGGAGGAGATCTTGCTGAAACAGGAGAGCCTTTATAGCCAGGTCAGAGAATTCATACTCTCTAAATTACCAACCTTTCTTACTGCCTTTCTTACTAATATTATAATTATTCTGCGAAGGAGCCGATGCAATAAATGCATGACTGATGAAGTGTGCAGCTTATCCAAATCACCTGCTACACCAAAGTACATTGCATTGGTTAAGGTTAGATTAGAGTTTGGTTTACGGTGTCGAACTAATGACTATTGATCTTTTACCTATAGTACTGTTTGTCAAAACCTGTAACTAACCCTGTACATTTAGCCTACCTATGTACTGTACTTAAAGGTAATAAAGGCAACTTTAGTGTTTACAAACACTGTTTGCATTATTACTAACTACACCTTACCTCCACTGTATTGGCTCATTATGAAACTGCTGGAGACTGCTCTGCTGTGATTGGCTAAAATGCTGCCTTACCCCTGATGGTTCAACCACCTTTAAAGTCCAATAAAAGGCTGTAGACGAAACTTTTGTGGGACCTAAACATATTTATTGATTGCAAAATGGGACCGAGTGTATCCCTTTCATGATAGGAATATGAACAGCAAATGAATATGATTAAAAGCAGATACGACCTGTTATACTGCGGACCAAGTTTCGCATTATATCAACTCTTTAGCCAGCGTTACGTCCAGCGCTGTGTCTGTCCTGGAGAATTCTGACGTCTCTGTACTTTTTCACAACTACTGTATATAGAAAACTCTGTATCTCGCTGTGGCCTTGACAAGGCCCAGCTATGCTGCACACTCTTATAAGAAATGGTGTGAGCTCAAAGCTCTACTTTATCTCATCACCCCACACAACTCCCTCCCCCTCATTACATTGGCACTGTCTTCCCTGAGCCTGACGAATGTTTTGTTTTAATGATTTGTTGACAACAACAAAGCTCTGGACCGTCCGCAGAACGAAGCAAGTGTCTGTCTGCAGAGAAACAGCTGCAGCTGTTTCTCTCCAAGTAGAAGCAATCTAGCGGGGGGAAAAGGCAAAAAATATACAAGCTCACAATGCGTCGCAATGTGACACATAGTGAGATATTTTCAAAATATTGTTTTATACATTTGTTTGAAAACACCCACATTCTATGGGAAGTTCTTTCTACTTTTGGTATTTTAAATATATGCCAATAGTTTTGTACTTTTAGTACTCCAGACTTTTGAATTCCAGACTTTCTGTAGTGACACTTTTCATTTATACTGTAAGTACATTTTCCCTGTCTCAGCTGGAGGAGAAGCTGCAGCTGGACATGCAGAGTGTGAGGGGCAGGCTGGAGGCTGCTGACTCTGAGTCCAGGCTGCGTGTGGACAAGGAGCTGTCTGCACTGAGGACACAGATAGAACAATACCAAACACACAGCCATGCTGCCTCCGACAGACTCAACCACAGGCTGGACGCTGTGGAAGCTGGCAATGTTCAGGTAAATGGTGCATTTATATAAGCATTATCCCAAGTGATTTACAGTTACAACCTTTCAACCTTTTTGATAACAGGGCCCACTATGTATTCAGCATTTGAGCCATGGACCACTATTTGATGACATTTTAGCCACATTTTGTACACAATTTCAGGCTGGATTTTGGAAACAAACTAGGCAAACAGATTGAAATGACCATTAATGTTCTACATTCTCTAGTTGTGTAGACTTGGGCTAATTCAGATGGTGAATATTTTAACTCTTGAGAGTGTAAACATGAAACCAAATGGACCCTTACAGGTCTATTTGGTTTCATGTTTACGCTCTCAAAGAGTTACATCTGGTTAACCAACTATCCACTATTTAGCTGGGGACCACATGGAACCCTCTCAAGGACCACTGGTTGAAAACCACTGTACTATACTATTCTACTGTTTGTATTCTATAACAGTTAAAAATCAACCTAAGATCGGTCTAAATAACATTCCATGTCCATGTCTTGGTGGACCGCTAGCATCCATCGAGAGAGAATATCGTCCCCACTGCTCAGTATGAGTTTGAGTCAGAACACTGCCATCTTGTTGTTTTGCTGCAGCTGTCCCAGGAGCTGTTGTCCATCCAGATGACTCCTCCTGCTCCTGCTCCTGCACCCTGTCCTGAGCCTGTGACCACACCACTCCACAACAACCAGCTCACCCCAGAGCTCCAACAGGCCATGGAGAAGTGGCTCTTGGATCGCATCAAGGCAAGGCCCACTGCTGCTCGCTGACACATTCATACATTGATACATAAACAATCCAATCTTTATTTGGTACCACAAGCCTCAAATGTGTGTGTCTGTGCGTGCATGTGTGGGCGTGTCTGTGTGAAACAGAACCAGGACATGAAAGGAGCCATCTGTAAAGACACCAGTACAGGGTCAGACTGTGGACATCCCATCGCTAACAAGATGGCAGACTTTGCTCTGGAGACACAAGGTTTGACACTTTCTGTTACGACCTGTTTATAGTTGTAATCTGTAAAAATCTGTAAAGGAAATGTAGAGTTTGATTATTATCAATCAGTATCGATGCAAATTCTCTCTCTCTCTCTCTCTCTCTCCTCTCTCTCTCTCTCTCTCTCTCTCTCTCTCTCTCTCTGTGTCTAGGTGCCAGTGTGATCAGCACTAAGTGTTCAGAGACGTACCGTATTCGCTCAGCTTGTGTAACCCTGTTTGGTTTCCCACTCTGGTACCCTTCAGAGAGCCCCCGCACTGTTATACAGGTATCCTCAATCTTTACCATGGAGTCTGTCAAATGTCCCAGGAGTTCAATTGCTGCAGTGTGTTCACATTACTGGCAACAAAGCTATACAATTAGAGAAAAGGGGAATTTTAGTATTATTATTATAGTAAGTATTTGTTAGGGCTCTGTTTTCATCCATGTTAAGTCCCTACTTTGCCTTTTTTACTATTTTGGGAAAAAAAAAACACTTATGAATAGTTAACTCAGTCCTAGCTAAATGTATTTTTGACTTATTATATGCAATGGGCATCGTAACACAACACTTTAATGTGTATTAGACCATGTTTATATAATGGTGGTAAGTCATTGCACCTTTAACGGAGGGACTATGGGTTGGTCAAATTCACCTATTTCCATCCAAAATGCATTTTTTTGTCTCTCCACCTTGTCAATAGTGTGCCACCCCCTCTCTTGAAACAGTTGAACCACAGCTCTCACGTAGATAGCTAGTTGAACTATTTATAAACGTATTTTCAAACAGTAAAAGATTTACTCTTAACTTTACCTCTTGACTTTACCTTCTCTTCTCTCTCTCTCTCTCTCTCTCCTCTATCTCTCTCGTCTCTCTCTCTCTCTCACTCTCTCTCTCTCTCTCTCTCTCTCTCTCTCTCTCTCTCTCTCTCTCTCTCTCTCTCTCTCTCTCTCTCTCTCTCTCTCTCTCTCTCTCTCTCTCTCTCTCTCTCCATTAGGGTTATCCAGTGCTGCTGCCAGGAAAGTGCTGGGCTTTCCACGGAGTGCAGGGCATCCTGGTGATCTCCCTCTCTCACCCGGTCAGAATCACCCACGTCACCCTGGACCACCTGCCCCGCTGCAACTCCCCCACAGGACGCATCGACTCAGCACCCAAGGACTTCCAGGTCTATGTGAGTGGAGGGAGGGATACCGATTACTTTCAGTAAGGTCTAATTATTCACAGGCTTGTTTTATGTGCACATCGCGCATTGTGTATCATGTTTATTTGTTATTACCATAATAGTGGAATATGGCAAAATAGTCACAACCGCACAGTTACGCAGCGTAGGTTAACACTTACTCCGCCGGGATTTTTTTTTTTACATTTTTTGTAGGTAGGTAATACCAGCGATTTTCATATAAAAAGCATATTTCATGTGTATGTATTTTCATATTTTGGTCTATGTTACTTCTGGTCCGTTCTTATTCTGGTCCCTCAACTGACAAGGGGAGGCTAGAGCTGTTACCGCTCCTAACATCAGGATAGTATCAAACAATAGTGCTACTAATCAAAGATTTAGATCTTCATAGATCTTCAGCAATGATAAGCGTTTGGTAAGCGCAGATCTACAGCAATGGCAGGAAAACGGTTAAGACATGCTGTAGTGGCAGGTGTATAGCCTTAGCGGTTCATTTAACTCTGACTGTATGTATACATATTTACAATGCAATTATACATTATATGTATACAACAACATGCTGCATATACAAACTAATTATATTATACTAATTATATTTTTCTATCTCTTATTCTTTCTCTCACCCACTCTCCCTCCCTCTCTCTAACAGGGCATGGTGAATGACACTGAAGAAGGGACACTGCTTGGACAGTTCACTTACAACGAGGATGGAGAGTCAACACAGACGTTTGAGCTCCCTGTGAGTTTATATGAATCTATTTATGAAGTTTATATCTGCCAATAGACTTTTCTAGTGATGTTAAACTGACTCTTCTCTTCTCTTCTCTTCTCTTCTCTTCTCTTCTCTTCTCTTCTCTTCTCTTCTCTTCTCTTCTCTTCTCTTCTCTTCTCTCCTTCTCTTCTCTTCTCTTTCTTCTTCCTCTTCTCTTCTCTTCTCTTCTCTTCTCTTCTCTTTCTCTTCTCATTTCCTTCTCTTTCTCTTCTCTTTCTTTTCCTCTCTCTCTTCCTCTCTTCTCTTCTCTCTCTCTTCTCTCTCTTCTCTTCTCTTCTTCTTCAGAACCCCACTAATGTGGTGTATCGATTTGTGGAGCTGCGCGTCCTCAGCAACTGGGGTCACATGGAGTACACTTGTCTCTACCGATTCCGCGTTCATGGAAAGATCGCCTCTACGTAAGAAGGACTCGCACCTATAGCCATTTGGCTCCCTTTCTCTTCAGAATGCATATTATTTTCTAACAAATACAGCAAGCAAACCAATAAACCAATTTTTTTTCCAGACCACAGTGCTTTGCTTTCCCACTGCACATTATGTGGGAAATGTATAATATTGACAACTATTCAGTGTTTAAAGCTAAATGGGCTGAGTGTAGGCTACCATAATGTGTGGAATTGACTGCTGTCATTGAATCAAGTATAGATGACCTAGGTTGGGTTATTAAGTTCCCTACAGTACGTCTTTACAGCCATACATTTGCCTACTTGATTAAGCTAATATATAAATATAATATATATATATATATATATATATATATATATATATATATATAATATATATATATATATATATATATATATATATATATATATTATATATATATATATATATATATATATAATAATTGCAACATTGGTAGCCATTGCTTCCTTTATCATTGCTCTAGTGCAGTAGTTTTCATCCAGTGGTTTGAGACCAAACCACTCCAGGTGGTCCCCAGGTGAATGATGGAGAGCTAATATAGTCGCCATCTGAATGAAATAGTCAAGGTGACAAGGTCAGACAATTAGAGAATGGTCATTTTTTATCTGTTTGACTGTTTTGCTTCTGAAAACCAGCCTGGTATTGTGGACAAAAGGGTCTGTGGGGCTAAAATGTCATCAAATGGTGGTCTGTGGCTCAAATGCTACATAAATACATAAATACTTTTAATAGTAAAAGTTGAAAACCACTGCGCTAGTGGTTAACCATAACAAATACAATACATCTTAAAAGTCTAGCAAATGCACCACGCGATCCCTGTGGAATGAATACTTCCGAAGCACAGCGTATCGGTGAATGAAACGTTCTGCCCTGTGCATTTACAAGCTATCTGAATGTTTTAGTGTAGTAGTAAGTAGTAGTAGTAGTAGTAGTAGTAGTAGTAGTAGTAGTAGTAGTAGTAGTGGACTGCCAAACACAGAGATTGCACAAAAATAGCTTTAGCCTGCTGTGTTGGATCACTGTTGCTGTGTGATTGCGTAAATGAGTTGAACAAACCTCTGGTACATTCAGGTACATTCAATGCTGAAGGTCATTGTTGTTGTTTTGTAAATGTGTTTTTGTTTTCCACTTATAAGATTTATTTTTTATTTTATTTTTTTATTTTCTTGCCATAACACACAAACTGGCATCTGATAGATGTTGCTTAAATTCATGGTCAGCTAACAAATTAAAATTCAGCAACATATTTCAGACTGTAATACAATGCATAAAGCTTATGTAATAATGTACAACATTAGATGCGAAATTCAGTACATTTGTACTCACGAACAAATACCCTGTCTCATAACTTTTCACTTTTATTTCCCATAGAAATTTAATTAATATACATTGTTTTTTGCATTTTTCCACTGCTTTAAGTTTGTAACTTTTTTAACTGAAATACTTGAAAATACTTTTCCTTACCTCTAAAAACAAATGTATAACTCATATGCGTCTATCTTACCAGGATTCTTCTTCTTTTGCAGAAGAAAGTATTATTTATTTGCTATTTAAAGTTACTTGAGGTAATACCACTCACGTTAAGGTGTCATGTTATCGCTATGTTCTAGAAATAATTGTTGCTCTTAAAAGGACAGCTTCAACTTTAGGTTGTTATTAGAGTTATTAGAGAAAGTAAAAGATGATGTTATTTGCCATCCATTTGTTACTTTCTTTGGTTTTAGGAATTTGAGATGTTTTGGGCATTTTTTTTATTACAAAATATTAAAGCAAGTTTTTCTTACTATAGCTACGAGGATAAAAGAATAAAAGCAGCTTTGCTACCTCAAGTCATAAGACATGATACTTAGGATTATCAAAATAGGGCCCAAAGTGTGGTTTCTCCAATTTGTGAGATGGTGGACCCCTTTATTGAATATAACCAGAACCAGTGATCTTTTGTGGCCTGTTGGAATTTCCTCGGGTTAGGATCATGAGAAAAATATCACTATAAGATGTTGTAAATAATAAATGATAATTTATGAATAAATAAATATTTACCTCCTTGTTCCGAATGCCACTGTCCCCTGTAACAGCTAAAATTCCTAAAACAAAAAAAGCAACACATGGAAAAAAACATTGCCCTTGTCTTTTACTTTCTCTAATAATCATGAATCATGAATAAACATGATCATCGGTTGAAAAAACAAACAAACAAAATTATCCTTTAAGTGCAAAACCACAAATCAATTCTTTGGAAACATTGTCAACTGGAAGTATTAGTTGATGTTTACACATTAGACAAGACTGCACTAAATCATGGTTATAACATGACTCATTCCTTTGATTGGTATGATGTTTTGTACATTCTCCATACATTTTTTGTACAGTACATTTTAGGTATTGATGGTAGATAAAGGAGAGGAATTTTGTAGAAGTAAAAAAGGCAAATGTACCATGACTTTTAACATAATGATGTACGATAGTTATAACTTACATATTTTGAAAGCACTTTCTGCTTTTTCTTTTTTTTTTTCTTTTTTATCTATGCAGTGCCTGTTAATGAGGTTAGTCAGGTACTTCTTACTTAAATTATTGTTACATCAATGATTGATTGGTTTTGTTCTGAATCATAATATCCACCCATATAAAAGACATGCATGCAAAAGACAAAATGTTATCCAAAGATGATCACTGGCATGAATGTAAAGCTATTGTTGAAAACTATTTTTTCTCTAAAAAATAATTAATAGGTAGTAATTTAATTTGTGTATTAAATTAGATAAGCCACAAAATATCATGGAATTCTGCCTACTATATAATGAGTTTGTTTTTGTTTGTTTATTAAATTTAGAAATCTAAGATGTAGTATGTTTGAACAAAACTTTTCCGTTGCACTTTTGACACAATACTGTTAGTATTTATGTGACAATATTTTCTTACAGTGTTCTAGTTATGATTCTTTTCTTAATAAATTCCACTCTATTTAATGACATTTTCTAAATAGTGACAGTCTGTAGCACCCCCTGCTGGCTCAGGGTGGGGTAAGCATGTTGAAGTCAAGCGTGGTGTGTGAAACATAACAAGGGGTTACTAAATGCGTCCTTCCTACTACAATTATTTGTGGATCATTGCTGAAATTTATTCTCACTCAATTATTGTACAATAACGATGTAGGGATTTGGGAATCAATTGTGTGGAAATCAATCAAAGTGCTTTAATTTACATATTTATAAATGATCCCTTAGGTTGCCATAAGCAACATGAAGAATGACTCCTCTAGTGTATGAGAGAACTGGGCGGACATCTTACATTATTTTACATGTTTATTTAAAAATCAAAAAAGGCTATTGGATGTATATAGGAAAAATGTGTCAGAAGAAATGCTTTCCCTTGACAGGTCAAACTCAAAGTAGAGCATGGATGACTTGCTGGCAAATACATTCTAAAGCATTCATTAGAGCATTATAATGTTATCGATTTGTTTTAAACTATATGTCGGCAAGATTTGTCTTCTATCTCTTCCTGAATAAATAAATAAAATATTTTGATACATTTACCGTTGCTGTTTGTCATTGGACCTCTGACTCAATTGTGACCATTGATATTACAAGACATGATTAGTGATGACCATTCTTGATACTTCATTTTGGTCCATGGCCAACCACGTCCCCTTGGCTTTTCTCCATCTCTTCTTGCATTTAGCCCTCAATGTTAAATAAAAAACATGCCTGAGCATCTTTTCTTTTTAATCTTTCTTTTTAATTGTGTTGAGGAAAACAGTAAGGCTATTGTCCATGGTTTGTAGTTGATTTTCAAAAAATGTCGAAACCGGGGGAAAACGACAGTCCATAGTACATGGTCTCAGACAAATGCTATAGTATGCGGTTTTTCATCATTTTTGAGGATTTTTGAGGGTTTTCAAAAAATGTCGAAATTTCAGAAAAACGACAAGGCTATATTACATGGTCTTGCACAGCATGCCGTTTTTCATGGTTTTCGATGATTTTCAGAAAATGACAAAACATGGCAAAAATGACATGCTGTAGTACACGGTCTTGCACAGCATGCAGTTTTTCATCTTTTTGAGGATTTTCGAAAAATGTCGGAATTTTTAAAAAAGCGACAATTAAGGCTATATAGCACACGGTCTTGCACAGCAGCAACGTTTTTCATCGTTTTGAGGATTTTTAGATTTTCAAAAAATGTCAAAGTTTTGGAGAAAAAAACCCGACATAGTGTAGTATGTTGTTTTTCATCGTTTTGGGTGGTTTTTGGAAACCTGGCAAAAACGACAGGCTATAGCACACGGCCTTGCACAGCATGCCGTTTTTCCATCGTTTTGAGGATTTCGAAAAATATATAAAAAAAAAAAATCGAAAAAAAGAAATGACAGGGCTATAGTAGACGGTTTTGCACTTCATGCCGTTTTTCATAGTTTTTAGGATTTCTGAGGATTCTCAAAAAATGTCGAAATTTTGAAAAAACGCAAGGCTATTTATTGCCTTACGGTTTTTCATCGTTTTGAGGATTTTTGAAGATTTTTGAAAAATGACCAAACCTGACAAGAACACAAGGCTATACCCTTACGGTCTTGCACAGCATACCGTTTTTCATCATTTTGAGGATTTTCAAAAAATGTCAAAATTTTGAAAAAAACGCAAGGCTATAGCCTTACCGTTTTTCATCGTTTTGAGGATTTTTGAAGATTTTCGAAAAATGACGAAACTTGGCAAAAACGCAAGGCTATAGCCTTACGGTCTTGCATAGCATGCCATTTCTCATCGTTTTGAGGATTTATAAGGGTTTTTGAAAAATGTGGAAATTTCGAAAAAAAAAAAAAAAAAAAAAAAACAACAGTGTAGTGGGCGATTTTCAAAAAATGACGAAACCTGGAAAAAAACAACAGGCTATAGTACACGGTCTTACACAGCATGCTGTTTTGAGGATTTTAAAGTATTTTCAAAAAATGTCAAAATTTTAGGGAAAAAAACAAAAACAAAAAAGACGTAGTGTAGTATGTTGTTTTTCGTCGGTTTGGGCGGTTTTCAAAAAAGGTCGAAACCTGGCAAAGACGACGCTATAGCACACAGGTTTTTCATCGTTTTGAGGATTTTGAAAAATATCAAAATTTCTAAAAAAAAAAAAAAAAAAAAAAATGAAAAAAGAAAACAGGGCTATAGTAAACGGTTTTGCCCTTCATGCCGTTTTTCATAGTTTTTAGGATTTCTGAGGATTTTCGAAAAAAATATTGAAATTTCGAGAAAAAAAGAAAAAAACAAGGCTATATTACACGCTTTTGCACAGCATGCCGTTTTTCATCGTTTTGAGGATTTTTGAAGATTTTTGAAAAATGATGAAACCTGGCAAAAATGCAAGATTATACCCTTACGGTCTTGCACAGCATGCCGTTTTTCATCGTTTTGAGGATTTTCAAAAATGTTGAAATTTTGAAAAAACGCAAGGCTATAGCCTTTCGGTTTTTCATCATTTTGAAGATTTTTGAATGTTTTCGAAAAGTGATGAAACCTTGCGAAACAAAAGGCTATAGCCTTACGGTCTTGCACAGCATGCCGTTTTTCATCGTTTTGAGGATTTTCAAAACATGTCAACATTTTGAAAAAACGCAATTCTATAGCCTTACCGTTTATCATCATTTTCAGGATTTTTGAAGATTTTGAAAAATTACGAAACCTGGCAAAAATGCAAGGCAATAGCATTACTGTCTTGCACAGCATGCCGTTTTTTTTATCGTTTTGAGGATTTTCAAAAAATGTCGAAAGTTTTTCATCGTTTTGAGGATTTTTTAAGATTTTCGAAAAGTGAAGAAACCTGGCAAAAACGGAAGGCTATAGCCTTACGGTCTTGCACAGCATGCTGTTCTTAATCGTTTTGAGAATTTTTGAGGATTTTCAAAAAATGATGAAATTTTGAACAAACGCAAGGCTATAGCCTTACCGTTTTTCATCGTTTTGAGGATTTTTGAAGATTGTTGAAAAATGATGAAACCTGGCAAAACGCAAGGCTATACCCTTACGGTCTTGCACAGCATACCGTTTTTCATGGTTTTGAGGAATTTTGAGGATTTTCAAAAAATGTCGAAAATTCGAAAAAACGCAAGGCTATAGCCTTACCGTTATTCGTCGTTTTGAGGATTTTTGAAGATTTTCAAAAAATGATGAATCCTGGCAAAAACGCAAGGCTATAGCCTTACGGTCTTGCACAGCATGCCATTTTTCATCGTTTCGAGGACTTTTGAGGGTTTTCGAAAAATGTAGAAACTTAAAAAAAAAAAAAAACAATGTAGTGGGCGATTTTCAAAAAATGACGAAGCCTGGCAAAAACAACAGGCTATAGTACATGCCGTTTTTCGTCGTTTTTAGGATTTTTAAGGATTTTCAAAAAATGTCGAAATTTTGAAAAAACGCAGGGCTATAGCCGTTTTTTCATCGTTTTGAGGATTTTCGAAAAATGACAAAAAATGACGAAACCTGGAAAATGCAAGGCTATATAGCCTTACGGTCTTGCACAGCATGCCGTTTTTCATCATTTTGAGGATTTTTGAGGATTTTCAAAAAATGTTGAAATTTCGAGAAAAAAAAAACGCAAGGCTATAGCCTTACGTTTTTTCATCGGGCCTCATGCGCCAACCGTTCTTAAGATGTTCCTAAGAGGAAATTTGTTCTTAGACACACTTAAGAAGTTTTTAAGAACATTTTGGGATGCCTCAATATTTTCTTAGCTGTGATTTGTTCGTAGGTAAGAACAAAATGTACGCACACTGAGGAGGACTCTTAGGGTGCCTTTTTTGTTCTTAAATGCAATCTGAAAAGAAAAGGGAAAACAGCGCCCTCTACAAGATGTGTAAAGTCTGGTCTAGGGACCTCAAGGGTCCATGAGGACATTCCAGGCGGACCACAGCAAACATTTTACCACTCTTCTAATCCCATTTTATACTTTGAAAATAGCTATTCTACAAGATCACAGCACATTCCATTACTGCCAATTTTGATCTTGTAGATATATTTGATAAATCTTCCAAACAAAAAATATTTGCAAAAAATATTTGAAAAATGTCGAAATTTCAAAAAAAAAACGCAAGGCTATAGCCTTACATTTTTTCATCGTATTTAGGATTTTCGAAAAATGAAAAAAAAAAAAAAAAGTCGAAGCCTCGAAAAACACAAGGCTATAGCCTTATGGTCTTGCACTGCATGATGTTTTTCATAATTCTGAGGATTTTCGAAAAATGTTTTGATAGAATGCAAGGCTATAGCCTTACGTTTTTTCATCGTTTTGAGGATTTTCGAAAAATGACAAAAAATGACGAAACCTGGAAAATGCAAGGCTATATTCTTACGGTCTTGCACAGCATGCCGTTTTTATTTTTGAGGATTTTCGAAAAATGTCGAAATTTCTTAGGATTGTCGAAAAATGACAAAAATGACGAAACCTGGAAAAACACAAGGCTATAGCCTTACGGTCTTGCACAGCACGACGTTTTTCATCATTTTGAGGATTTTTGAGGATTTTCGAAAAATGTCGAAATTTCGAAAAAACGCCAGGCTATAGCCTTACGTTTTTTCATTGTATTTAGGATTTTCGAAAAATGACAAAAAATGACGAAATCTGGCAAAAACGCAAGGCTATAGCCTTATGGTCTTGCACAGCATGCCGTTTTTCACCAGTTTGAACATTTTTGAGCATTTCCGAAAAATGTCGAAATTTCTTAGGATTTTCGAAAAATGACAAAAAATGACGAAACCTGGAAAAACACAAGGCTATAGCCTTACGGTCTTGCACAGCACGACGTTTTTCATCATTTTGAGGATTTTTGAAAAATGTCGAAATTTCTTAGGATTGTTGAAAAATGACAAAAATGACGAAACCTGGAAAAACACAAGGCTATAGCCTTACGGTCATCATTTTGAGAATTTTTGAGGATTTTAAAAAAATGTCAAAATTTCGAAAAAACGCAAGGCTATAGCCTCACGTTTTTTCATCATTTTGAGGATTTTCAAAAAATGACAAAAAATGACGAAATCTGGAAAAACACAAGGCTACAGCCTTACGGTTTTGCACAGCATGCCGTTTTTCATCATTTTGAGGATTTTTGAGGATTTGCAAAAAATGTCGAAATTTTGGAAAAAACGCAAGGCTATAGCATTGCGTTTTTTCATCGTATTTAGGATTTTTCGAAAAATGAAAAAAAAAAAAAGACGAAACCTGGAAAAACACAAGGCTATAGCCTTATGGTCTTGCACTCCATGACGTTTTTCATAATTTTGAGGATTTTCGAAGAATGTCCAAATTTTGAAAAAAACGCAAGGCTATAGCCTTACGCTTTTTCATTGTATTGAGGATTTTCGAAAAATGACGAAATCTGGCAAAAGTGCAAGGATATAGCATTACAGTCTTGCTCAGCATGCCGTCTTTCACTGCTTTGAGCATTTTTGAGCATTTTCGAAAAAATGGCGAAATTTCGAGAAAAAATCGCAAGGCTATAGCCTTACGTTTTTTCATCATTTTGAAGATTTTCGAAAAATGACGAAATCTGGCAAAAGCGCAAGGGTATAGCATTACAGTCTTGCTCAGCATGCCGTTTTTCACCGCTTTGAGCATTTTTGAGCATTTTCGAAAAAATGTCGAAATTTCGAGAAAAAAAACGCAAGGCTATAGCCTTACGTTTTTTCATCATTTTGAAGATTTTCGAAAAATGACGAAATCTGGCAAAAGCGCAAGGGTATAGCATTACAGTCTTGCTCAGCATGTTGTTTTTCACTGTTTTGAGCATTTTTGAGCATTTTCGAAAAAATGTGGAAATTTCAAGAAAAAAAACGCAAGGCTATAGCCTTACGTTTTTTCATCATTTTGAAGATTTTCGAAAAATGACGAAATCTTGCAAAAGTGCAAGGGTATAGCATTACAGTCTTGCTCAGTGTGCCGTTTTTCACCGTTTTGAGCATTTTCGAGCATTTTCGAGCATTTTCTAAAAAATGATGAAATTTCGAGAAAAAAAACACAAGGCTATAGCCTTACGTTTTTTCATCATTGTGAAGATTTTCAAAAAATGACAAAGTCTGGCAAAGCGCAAGGGTATAGCGTTACACTCTTGCTCAGCATGCCGTTTTTCACTGTTTTGAGCATTTTTGAGCATTTTCAAAAAATGTCGAAATTTCGGAAAACCGCAAGGCTATAGCCTTACGTTTTTTCATCGTTTTGAGGTTTATTGAAAAATGACAAAAATGATGAAATCTGGCAAAAACGCAAGGCTATAGCCTTACGGTCTTGCACAGTATGCCGTTTTTCATCATTTTGAGCATTTTTGAGCATTTTCAAAAAATGTCTAAATTTCAAAAAACCACAAGGCTATAGCCTTACGGTTTTTCATCGTTTTGAGGTTTATCGAAAAATGAGAAAAAATGACGAAATCTGGCAAAAACGCAAGGCTATAGCCTCACGGTCTTGCACAGCATGCCGTTTTTCATCATTTTGGGCATTTTTGAGCATTTTCGAAAAATGTCGAAATTTTGAAAAACTGTTACGGTTTTTCATCATTTTGACGGTTTTCGAAAAATAACCAAAAATAACAAAATCTGGCAAAAATGCAAGGCTATAGCCTTACGGTCTTGCACAGCATTCCGTTTTTCATCATTTTGATCATTTTTGAGCATTTTTGAAAAATGTCGAAATTTCGGAAAACCGCAAGGCTATATATAGCCTTACGGTTTTTCATCGTTTTGAGGTTTATTGAAAAATGACAAAAAATGATGAAATCTGGCAAAAACGCAAGGCTATAGTCTTATGGTCTTGCACAGTATGCCGTTTTTCATCATTTTGAGCATTTTTGAGCATTTTCTAAAAATGTCGACATTTCGAAAAACCACAAGGCTATAGCCTTACGGTTTTTCATCGTTTTGAGGTTTTTCGAAAAATGACAAAATACCAAAATCTGGCAAAAACGCAAGGCTATAGCCTTACAATCTTGCACAGCATGCCGTTTTTCATCCTTTTGAGCAATTTTGAGCATTTTTGAAAAATGTCGAAATTTTGAAAAACCGCAAGGCTATAGCCTTACGGTTTTTCATCGTTTTGAGGTTTATCGAAAAATGAGAAAAAACGACGAAATATAGCCTTACGGTCTTGCACAGTATGCAGTTTTTCATCATTTTGAGCATTTTTGAGCGTTTTCAAAAAATGTCGAAATTTCGAAAAACCACAAGGCTATAGCCTTATGGTTTTTCATCGTTTTGAGGTTTTTCGAAAAATGACAAAAAATACCAAAATCTGTCAAAAACGCAAGGCTATAGCCTTACAGTCTTGCACAGCATGCCGTTTTTCATCATTTTGAGCATTTTTGAGCATTTTCGAAAAATGTCGAAATTTCGAAAAACCGCAAGGCTATAGCCTTACGGTTTTTCATCATTTTGAAGTTTTTCGACAAATGACAAAAAATAACAAAATCTAGTAAAAACGCAAGGCTATAGCCTTACGGTCTTGCACAGCATGCCGTTTTTCATCATTTTAAACATTTTTGAGCATTTTTGAAAAATGTCGAAATTTCGAAAAACCACAAGGCTATAGCCTTACGGTTTTTCATCGTTTTGAGGTTTATTGAAAAATGACAAAAATGATGAAATCTGGCAAAAACGCAAGGCTATAGCCTTACGGTCTTGCACAGTATGCCGTTTTTCATCATTTTGAGCATTTTTGAGCATTTTCAAAAAATGTCGAAATTTCGAAAAACCCCAAGGCTATAGCCTTACGGTTTTTTATCGTTTTGAAGTTTTTCGAAAAATGACAAAAAATACCAAAATCTGGCAAAAACGCAAGGCTATAGCCTTACAGTCTTGCACAGCATGCTGTTCTTCATCATTTTGAGCATTTTGAGCATTTTCGAAAAATGTCGAAATTTCGAAAAACCGCAAGGCTATAGCCTTACGGTTTTTCATCGTTTTGAGGTTTATCGAAAAATGAGAAAAATGACGAAATCTGGCAAAAATGCAAGGCTATAGCCTTACGGTCTTGCACAGCATGCCGTTTTTCATCATTTTAAACATTTTTGAGCATTTTTGAAAAATGTCGAAATTTCGAAAAACCGCAAGGCTATAGCCTTACGGTTTTTCATCGTTTTGAGGTTTTTCGAAAAATGTCAAAAAATAACAAAATCTGGCAAAAATGCAAGGCTATAGCCTTACGGTCTTGCACAGCATGCCGTTTTTCATCATTTTGAGCATTTTTGAGCATTTTCGAAAAATGTCGAAATTTCGAAAAACCGCAAGGCTATAGCCTTACGGTTTTTCATCGTTTTGAGGTTTAGTGAAAAATGACAAAAATGATGAAATCTGGCAAAAACGCAAGGCTATAGCCTTACGGTCTTGCACAGCATGCTGTTTTTCATCATTTTGAGCATTTTGAACATTTCCGAAAAATGTCGAAATTTCGAAAAACCGCAAGGCTATAGCCTTACGGTTTTTCATCGTTTTGAGGTTTATCGAAAAATGAGAAAAATGACGAAATCTGGCAAAAATGCAAGGCTATAGCCTTACGGTCTTGCACAGCATGCCGTTTTTCATCATTTTAAACATTTTTGAGCATTTTTGAAAAATGTCGAAATTTCGAAAAACCGCAAGGCTATAGCCTTACGGTTTTTCATCGTTTTGAGGTTTTTCGAAAAATGTCAAAAAATAACAAAATCTGGCAAAAATGCAAGGCTATAGCCTTACGGTCTTGCACAGCATGCCGTTTTTCATCATTTTGAGCATTTTTGAGCATTTTCGAAAAATGTCGAAATTTCGAAAAACCGCAAGGCTATAGCCTTACGGTTTTTCATCATTTTGCAGTTTTTCGACAAATGACAAAAAATAACAAAATCTAGTAAAAACGCAAGGCTATAGCCTTACGGTCTTGCACAGCATGCCGTTTTTCATCATTTTGATCATTTTTGAGCATTTTTGAAAAATGTCGAAATTTCGGAAAACCGCAAGGCTATAGCCTTACGGTTTTTCATCGTTTTGAGGTTTAGTGAAAAATGACAAAAATGATGAAATCTGGCAAAAACGCAAGGCTATAGCCTTACGGTCTTGCACAGCATGCTGTTCTTCATCATTTTGAGCATTTTGAACATTTCCGAAAAATGTCGAAATTTCGAAAAACCGCAAGGCTATAGCCTTACGGTTTTTCATCGTTTTGAGGTTTATCGAAAAATGAGAAAAATGACGAAATCTGGCAAAAATGCAAGGCTATAGCCTTACGGTCTTGCACAGCATGCCGTTTTTCATCATTTTGAGACATTTTGAGCATTTTTGAAAAATGTCGAAATTTCGAAAAACCGCAAGGCTATAGCCTTACGGTTTTTCATCGTTTTGAGGTTTTTCGAAAAATGTCAAAAAATAACAAAATCTGGCAAAAATGCAAGGCTATAGCCTTACGGTCTTGCACAGCATGCCGTTTTTCATCATTTTGAGCATTTTTGAGCATTTTCGAAAAATGTCAAAATTTCGAAAAACCGCAAGGCTATAGCCTTACGGTTTTTCATCATTTTGCAGTTTTTCGACAAATGACAAAAAATAACAAAATCTAGTAAAAACGCAAGGCTATAGCCTTACGGTCTTGCACAGCATGCCGTTTTTCATCATTTTGATCATTTTTGAGCATTTTTGAAAAATGTCGAAATTTCGGAAAACCGCAAGGCTATAGCCTTACGGTTTTTCATCGTTTTGAGGTTTATTGAAAAATGACAAAAATGATGAAATCTGGCAAAAACGCAAGGCTATAGCCTTACGGTCTTGCACAGCATGCTGTTCTTCATCATTTTGAGCATTTTTGAACATTTCCGAAAAATGTCGAAATTTCGAAAAACCGCAAGGCTATAGCCTTACGGTTTTTCATCGTTTTGAGGTTTATCGAAAAATGAGAAAAATGACGAAATCTGGCAAAAATGCAAGGCTATAGCCTTACGGTCTTGCACAGCATGCCGTTTTTCATCATTTTAAACATTTTTGAGCATTTTTGAAAAATGTCGAAATTTCGAAAAACCGCAAGGCTATAGCCTTACAGTTTTTCATCGTTTTGAGGTTTTTCGAAAAATGTCAAAAAATAACAAAATCTGGCAAAAATGCAAGGCTATAGCCTTACAGTCTTGCACAGCATGCTGTTCTTCATCATTTTGAGCATTTTGAGCATTTTCGAAAAATGTCGAAATTTCGAAAAACCGCAAGGCTATAGCCTTACGGTTTTTCATCGTTTTGAGGTTTATCGAAAACTGAGAAAAATGACAAAATCTGGCAAAAATGCAAGGCTATAGCCTTACGGTCTTGCACAGCATGCCGTTTTTCATCATTTTAAACATTTTTGAGCATTTTTGAAAAATGTCGAAATTTCGAAAAACCGCAAGGCTATAGCCTTACGGTTTTTCATCGTTTTGAGGTTTTTCGAAAAATGTCAAAAAATAACAAAATCTGGCAAAAATGCAAGGCTATAGCCTTACGGTCTTGCACAGCATGCCGTTTTTCATCATTTTGAGCATTTTTGAGCATTTTCGAAAAATGTCGAAATTTCGAAAAACCGCAAGGCTATAGCCTTACGGTTTTTCATCGTTTTGAGGTTTATTGAAAAATGACAAAAATGATGAAATCTGGCAAAAACGCAAGGCTATAGCCTCACGGTCTTGCACAGCATGCTGTTCTTCATCATTTTGAGCATTTTGAACATTTCCGAAAAATGTCGAAATTTCGAAAAACCGCAAGGCTATAGCCTTACAGTTTTTCATCGTTTTGAGGTTTATCGAAAAATGAGAAAAATGATGAAATCTGGCAAAAACGCAAGGCTATACCCTTACGGTCTTGCACAGAATGCCGTTTTTCATCATTTTGAGCATTTTTGAGCATTTTCGAAAAATGTCGAAATTTCGAAAAACCGCAAGGCTATAGCCTTACGGTTTTTCATCGTTTTGAGGTTTATTGAAAAATGACAAAAATGATGAAATCTGGCAAAAACGCAAGGCTATAGCCTCACGGTCTTGCACAGCATGCTGTTTCTTCATCATTTTGAGCATTTTGAACATTTCCGAAAAATGTCGAAATTTCGAAAAACCGCAAGGCTATAGCCTTACAGTTTTTCATCGTTTTGAGGTTTATCGAAAAATGAGAAAAATGATGAAATCTGGCAAAAACGCAAGGCTATACCCTTACGGTCTTGCACAGTATGCCGTTTTTCATCATTTTGAGCATTTTTGAGCATTTTCAAAAAATGTCAAAATTTCAAAAAACCACAAGGCTATAGCCTTACGGTTTTTCATCGTTTTGAGGTTTATCGAAAAATGAGAAAAAATGACGAAATCTGGCAAAAACGCAAGGCTATAGCCTTACGGTCTTGCACAGTATGCCGTTTTTCATCATTTTGAGCATTTTTGAGCATTTTCGAAAAATGTCGAAATTTCGAAAAACCGCAAGGCTATAGCCTTACGGTTTTTCATCGTTTTGAGGTTTTTCGAAAAATGTCAAAAAATAACAAAATCTGGCAAAAATGCAAGGCTATAGCCTTACGGTCTTGCACAGCATGCCGTTTTTCATCATTTTGAGCATTTTTGAGCATTTTCGAAAAATGTCGAAATTTCGAAAAACCGCAAGGCTATAGCCTTACGGTTTTTCATCGTTTTGAGGTTTTTCGAAAAATGTCAAAAAATAACAAAATCTGGCAAAAATGCAAGGCTATAGCCTTACGGTCTTGCACAGCATGCCGTTTTTCATCATTTTGAGCATTTTTGAGCATTTTCGAAAAATGTCGAAATTTCGAAAAACCGCAAGGCTATAGCCTTACGGTTTTTCATCGTTTTGAGGTTTATTGAAAAATGACAAAAATGATGAAATCTGGCAAAAACGCAAGGCTATAGCCCACGGTCTTGCACAGCATGCTGTTCTTCATCATTTTGAGCATTTTGAACATTTCCGAAAAAGTCGAAATTTCGAAAAAACCGCAAGGCTATAGCCTTACAGTTTTTCATCGTTTTGAGGTTTATCGAAAAATGAGAAAAATAATGATGAAATCTGGCAAAAACGCAAGGCTATACCCTTACGGTCTTGCACAGTATGCCGTTTTTCATTATTTTTGAGCATTTTTGAGCATTTTCAAAAAATGTCAAATTTCAAAAACCACAAGGCTATAGCCTTACGGTTTTTCATCGTTTTGAGGTTTATCGAAAAATGAGAAAAAAATGACGAAATCTGGCAAAAACGCAAGGCTATAGCCTTACGGTCTTGCACAGTATGCCGTTTTTCATCATTTTGAGCATCTTTGAGCATTTTCGAAAAATGTCGAAATTTCGAAAAAACCGCAAGGCTATAGCCTTACGGTTTTTCATCGTTTTGAGGTTTTTCGAAAAATGTCAAAAAATAACAAAATCTGGCAAAAATGCAAGGCTATAGCCTTACGGTCTTGCACAGCATGCCGTTTTTCATCATTTTGAGCATTTTTGAGCATTTTCGAAAAATGTCGAAATTTCGAAAAACCGCAAGGCTATAGCCTTACGGTTTTTCATCATTTTGAAGTTTTTCGACAAATGACAAAAAATAACAAAATCTAGTAAAAACGCAAGGCTATAGCCTTACGGTCTTGCACAGCATGCCGTTTTTCATCATTTTGATCATTTTTGAGCATTTTTGAAAAATGTCGAAATTTCGGAAAACCGCAAGGCTATAGCCTTACGGTTTTTCATCGTTTTGAGGTTTATTGAAAAATGACAAAAATGATGAAATCTGGCAAAAACGCAAGGCTATAGCCTTACGGTCTTGCACAGTATGCCGTTTTTCATCATTTTGAGCATTTTTGAGCATTTTCAAAAAATGTCGAAATTTCGAAAAACACCAAGGCTATAGCCTTACGGTTTTTTATCGTTTTGAAGTTTTTCGAAAAATGACAAAAAATACCAAAATCTGGCAAAAATGCAAGGCTATAGCCTTACAGTCTTGCACAGCATGCTGTTCTTCATCATTTTGAGCATTTTGAGCATTTTCGAAAAATGTCGAAATTTCGAAAAACCGCAAGGCTATAGCCTTACGGTTTTTCATCGTTTTGAGGTTCATCGAAAAATGAGAAAAATGACAAAATCTGGCAAAAATGCAAGGCTATAGCCTTACGGTCTTGCACAGCATGCCGTTTTTCATCATTTTAAAACATTTTTGAGCATTTTTGAAAAATGTCGAAATTTCGAAAAACCGCAAGGCTATAGCCTTACGGTTTTTCATCGTTTTGAGGTTTTTCGAAAAATGTCAAAAAATAACAAAATCTGGCAAAAATGCAAGGCTATAGCCTTACAGTCTTGCACAGCATGCTGTTCTTCATCATTTTGAGCATTTTTGAACATTTCCGAAAAATGTCGAAATTTCGGAAAACCGCAAGGCTATAGCCTTACGGTTTTTCATCGTTTTGAGGTTTATCGAAAAATGAGAAAAAAGACGAAATCTGGCAAAATGCAAGCTATAGCCTTACGGTCTTGCACAGCATGCCGTTTTTCATCATTTTAAACATTTTTGAGCATTTTTGAAAAATGTCGAAATTTCGAAAAACCACAAGGCTATAGCCTTACGGTTTTTTCATCGTTTTGGAGGTTTATTGAAAAATGACAAAAATGATGAAATCTGGCAAAATCGCAAGGCTATAGCCTTACGGTCTTGCACAGTATGCCGTTTTTCATCATTTTGAGCATTTTTGAGCATTTTCAAAAAATGTCGAAATTTCGAAAAAACCCCAAGGCTATAGCCTTACGGTTTTTTATCGTTTTGAATGTTTTCGAAAAATGACAAAAAATACCAAATTTGGCAAAACGCAAGGCTATAGCCTTACAGTCTTGCACAGCATGCCGTTTTTTTCATCATTTTTGAGCATTTTTGAGCATTTTTCGAAAAATGTCGAAATTTCGAAAAACCGCAAGGCTATAGCCTTACGGTTTTTCATCATTTTGAAGTTTTTTCGACAAATGACAAAAAAATAACAAAATCTAGTAAAAACGCAAGGCTATAGCCTTACGGTCTTGCACAGCATGCCGTTTTTCATCATTTTGATCATTTTTGAGCATTTTTGAAAATGTTGAAATTTCGGAAAACCGCAAGGCTATAGCCTTACGGTTTTTCATCGTTTTTAAGGTTTAGTGAAAAATGAGAAAAATGATGAAATCTGGCAAAAACGCAAGGCTATAGTCTTACGGTCTTGCACAGCATGCTGTACTTCATCATTTTGAGCATTTTGAACATTTCCGAAAAATGTTGAAATTTCGAAAAACCGCAAGGCTATAGCCTTACGGTTTTTCATCGTTTTGAGGTTTATCGAAAAATGAGAAAAAATGACGAAATCTGGCAAAAACGCAAGGCTATAGCCTTACGGTCTTGCACAGTATGCCGTTTTTCATCATTTTGAGCATTTTTGAGCATTTTCAAAAAATGACGAAATTTCGAAAAACCCCAAGAATATAGCCTTACGGTTTTTTATCGTTTTGAAGTTTTTCGAAAAATGACAAAAAATACCAAAATCTGGCAAAACCGCAAGGCTATAGCCTTACGGTTTTTCATCGTTTTGAGGTTTATCGAAAAATGAGAAAAATGATGAAATCTGGCAAAAATGCAAGGCTATAGCCTTACGGTCTTGCACAGCATGCCGTTTTTCATCAATTTAAACATTTTTGAGCATTTTTGAAAAATGTCGAAATTTCGAAAAACCACAAGGCTATAGCCTTACGGTTTTTCATCGTTTTGAGGTTTATTGAAAAATGACAAAAAATGATGAAATCTGGCAAAAACGCAAGGCTATAGCCTTACGGTCTTGCACAGAATGCCGTTTTTCATCATTTTGAGCATTTTTGAACATTTTCGAAAAATGTCAAAATTTCAAAAAACCACAAGGCTATAGCCTTACGGTTTTTCATCGTTTTGAGGTTTATCGAAAAATGAGAAAAATGACGAAATCTGGCAAAAATGCAAGGCTATAGCCTTACGGTCTTGCACAGCATGCCGTTTTTCATCATTTTAAACATTTTTGAGCATTTTTGAAAAATGTCGAAATTTCGAAAAACCGCAAGGCTATAGCCTTACGGTTTTTCATCGTTTTGAGGTTTATCGAAAAATGAGAAAAATGACGAAATCTGGCAAAAATGCAAGGCTATAGCCTTACGGTCTTGCACAGCATGCCGTTTTTCATCATTTTAAACATTTTTGAGCATTTTTGAAAAATGTCGAAATTTCGAAAAACCACAAGGCTATAGCCTTACGGTTTTTCATCGTTTTGAGGTTTATTGAAAAATGACAAAAATGATGAAATCTAACATAAGTTATTACAATGTAAAATTTTACATAGAGTGCATTATACCAATGCCAAGTTAGCTCGAATTTACCCGGATAGGTCCGACGCTTGTAATAGATGTAAACGGTCGCCAGCAGACTATATGCACATGTTTTGGTCCTGTCCAAAATTGACAACATTCTGGTCCGCTGTATTTAACTCGCTTGGTGAGGTACTGGGTGAGCCTATTGATCCTGACCCTCTTACTGGGATCTTTTGGCGTCCCCTTAACGCCCAACATGTCTAATTCTGCTCGTCGCATTATTGCTTTTACCACTCTACTAGCCAGAAGACTATTCTTTCTTAATTGGATACATCCCTCTCCTCCTACGCATAATAGATGGATTCATGAAATTGTCTACTGCATCAAACTTGAAAAGATTAGGTTCTCCCTTAACGATTCCTGAGAAGATTTTATGAAATTTGGCAACCATTTTTAAATATATTAACACTCTAACCGAAACGGATGATCATACTTAATCGCTGTGAGATTCGACCGAGTAGACATGTTTAAAATGTTAACAACATTGACATCCTAACTATATGAGTAATTCGTTCCTGAGCAGAAACCCCCCCCCCCCCCCCCCTCCTCCCCCCCTGGTATGAATGTGTTGGGTGCTTGGTCTTTTTGTTTTGTTTTCCCTTTCCTTTTGTTTAATTTATTTTATTATTATTATTATTATTACTTACCTTTCAATTTATTTAATTATTATTAATATTACTACTTTTTCTTTACACAAACATTTAAATTGCATTCTATGTCTTTGTCTTTTCTATTTTTGTATACACTTACATATATATATATATTTGTAGTCAATCACATTATTATAACTATTATTTTTTTTTATTTGTATTTTTCTATTTTATTCTATTTTGGAAAAAAAAAAAAGGACTGTTCAATTTGATTGTCTGATTTTATTGTTAAAATCAATAAATAAATTTGTAAAAAAAAAAAAGATGAAATCTATCTTGCAAAAACGCAAGGCTATAGCCTTACGGTCTTGCACATATGCCGTTTTTCATCATTTTGAGCATTTTTGAGCATTTTCAAAAAATGTCGAAATTTCGAAAAACCCCAAGGTATAGCCTTACGGTTTTTTATCGTTTTGAAGTTTATCGAAAAATGACAAAAAATAACCAAAATTTGGGCAAAAACGCAAGGCTATAGCCTTACAGTCTTGCACAGCATGCTGTTTCTTCATCATTTTGAACATTTTTGAGCATTTTCAAAAATGTCGAAATTTCGAAAAACCGCAAGGCTATAGCCTTACGGTTTTTTCATCGTTTTGAGGTTTATCGAAAAATGAGAAAAATGACGAAATCTGGGCAAAAATGCCAAGGCAATAGCCTTACGGTCTTGCACAGCATGCCGTTTTT
>CM076973.1:25309172-25343489 GCA_039105355.1 Benthosema pterotum | reverse complement strand
ATTTTGAGCAATTTTGAGCATTTTTGTAAAAATGTTGAATTTTCGAAAAACCGCAAGGCTATAGCCTTACAGTTTTTTTTTCATTGTTTGAGGTTTATCGAAAAATGAGAAAAAAAATGACGAAATCTGGCAAAATTGCATGGCATAGCCTCACGGTCTTGCACAGCATGCTTTTTTCATTCTGCATTTTTGAGCATGCATTTTCGTGAGCAGAGAAAGAGAAAGGACGAAATTTTGAAAAACTGCAAGGCTATAGCCTTACGGTTTTTCATCATTTTGAGGTTTTTCGAAAAATGACAAAAAATGACGAAATCTGGCAAAAACGCAAGGCTATAGCCTTACGGTCTTGCACAGCATGCCGTTTTTCATCATTTTGAGCATTTTTTGAGCATTTTCAAAAAAAAATGGAAATTTCGGGAGAAAGAAAAACCGCAAGGCTATAGCTTTACGGTTTTTCATCCTTTTTTAGGTTTTTCGAAAAAAAAAAATGACAAAAAATGACAAAAAATGACAAAAAATGACAAAAAAATGACAAAATCTGGCAAAGACGCAAGGCTATAGCCTTACGGTCTTGCACAGCATGCCGTTTTTCATCATTTTGAGCATTTTTGAGCATTTTCGAAAAATGTCGAAATTTCGAAAAACCGCAAGGCTATAGCCTTACGGTTTTTCATCGTTTTGAGGTTTATCGAAAAATGAGAAAAATGACGAAATCTGGCAAAAATGCAAGGCTATAGCCTTACGGTCTTGCACAGCATGCCGTTTTTCATCATTTTAAACATTTTTGAGCATTTTTGAAAAATATAAAAATTTCGAAAAAACGCAAGGCTATAGCCTTACGGTTTTTCATCGTTTTAAGGTTTATCGAAAAATGACAAAAAATGACGAAATCTGGCAAAAATGCAAGGCTATAGCCTTACGGTCTTGCACAGCATGCCGTTTTTCATCATTTTAAACATTTTTGAGCATTTTGGAAAAATGACAAAATTTCGAAAAACCGCAAGGCTATAGCCTTACGGTTTTTCATCATTTTGAAGTTTTTCGACAGATGACAAAAAATAACAAAATCTGGCAAAAATGCAAGGCTATAGCCTTACGGTCTTGCACAGCATGCCTTACAGTTTTTCATCGTTTTGAGGTTTATCGGAAAATGAGAAAAAATAACCAAATCTGGCAAAAACGCAAGGCATAGCCTCACGGTCTTGCACAGCATGCCGTTTTTCATCATTTTGAGCATTTTTGAGCATTTTTGGAAAATGTCGAAATTTTGAAAAACCACAAGGCTATAGCCTTACCGTTTTTCACCATTTTGAGTTTTTGAGCATTTTTCGAACAAATGTCAAAATTTCCGGGAAAAAAAAAAGAAAAAAAAAAAAAAAAAAAAAAAAAACAAAAAAAAAACACAAGGCTATAGCCTTACGGTTTTTCATCATTTTGAGGTTTTTCGAAAAAAACGACAAAAAATGACGAATTCTGGCAAAAACACAGCATGCCTTTTTTCATCATTTTGAGCATTTTTTGAGCATTTTCGAAAAATGACGAAATTTTAGAAAAACTGCAAGGCTATAGCCTTACGGTTTTTCATCGTTTTGAGGTTTTTCGAAAAACCACAAAAAATGACAAAATCTGGCAAAAACCCAAGGCTATAGCCTTACAGTCTTGCACAGCATGCCGTCTTTTTATCATTTTGAGCATTTTAGAGCATTTTCGAAAAATTTTCGAAATTTCGGAAAACCGCAAGGCTATAGCTTTACGGTTTTTCATCCTTTTTAGGTTTTTCGAAAAAATGACAAAAAATGACGAAATCTGGCAAAGACGCAAGGCTATAGCCTTACGGTCTTGCACAGCATGCCGTTTTTCATCATTTTGAGCATTTTTGAGCATTTTTGAAAAATGTCGAAATTTAGCCTTACGGTTTTTCATCGTTTTGAGATTTTTCAAAAAATGACAAGAAATGACGAATTCTGGCAAAAACGCAAGGCTATAGCCTGACAGTCTTGCACAGCATGCCGTTTTTCATCATTTTGAGCAATTTTGAGCATTTTGTAAAAATGTTGAATTTTCGAAAAACCGCAAGGCTATAGCCTTACAGTTTTTCATTGTTTTGAGGTTTATCGAAAAATGAGAAAAAATGACGAAATCTGGCAAAAATGCAAGGCATAGCCTCACGGTCTTGCACAGCATGCCTTTTTTCATCATTTTGAGCATTTTTGAGCATTTTCGAGAAATGACGAAATTTTGAAAAACTGCAAGGCTATAGCCTTACGGTTTTTCATCATTTTGAGGTTTTTCGAAAAATGACAAAAAATGACGAAATCTGGCAAAGACGCAAGGCTATAGCCTTACGGTCTTGCACAGCATGCCGTTTTTCATCATTTTGAGCATTTTTGAGCATTTTTGAAAAATGTCGAAATTTAGCCTTACGGTTTTTCATCGTTTTGAGATTTTTCAAAAAATGACAAGAAATGACGAATTCTGGCAAAAACGCAAGGCTATAGCCTGACAGTCTTGCACAGCATGCCGTTTTTCATCATTTTAAACATTTTTGAGCATTTTTGAAAAATGTCGAAATTTCGAAAAACCGCAAGGCTATAGCCTTACGGTTTTTCATCATTTTGAAGTTTTTCGACAAATGACAAAAAATAACAAAATCTGGTAAAAACGCGAGGTTATAGTCTTACGGTCTTGCACAGCATGCCGTTTTTCATCATTTTGAGCAATTTTGAGCATTTTGTAAAAATGTTGAATTTTCGAAAAACCGCAAGGCTATAGCCTTACAGTTTTTCATTGTTTTGAGGTTTATCGAAAAATGAGAAAAAATGACGAAATCTGGCAAAAATGCAAGGCATAGCCTCACGGTCTTGCACAGCATGCCTTTTTTCATCATTTTGAGCATTTTTGAGCATTTTCGAGAAATGACGAAATTTTGAAAAACTGCAAGGCTATAGCCTTACGGTTTTTCATCATTGTAATGTTATGCTTAAGCATTCCAGGCCACTAGGTGGCACTGCTGATGTAAAAATATACACTGCATATGTCTGGAGGGAGAACGTGAATAAACCTCATTCTTATGTTGACAAGCCTTGCTGGTGGACATCAAGTCATTACATGGTGTCAGAATAAACGAATTCTCGCCAACATGGATGGATTAAAAGCACCAGATGCATTGAAACTGGAAGGAAATGTTGCCGAAAACTGGAAAAGGTGGAAACAAAAGTTTGAATTCTACATGACGGCTAGTGGAATCGAAACAAAGTCTCAGAAGGTACAGTCCAGCACGTTGCTACACGTAATTGGGGATGAAGCTCTAGAGATTTACAACACGTTTGTATTCGAAAGAAGTGAAGATAAAACTAAGATAAAAATCCTGCTGGAGAAATTTGAGGCACACTTTACACCCCAGAAAAACGTGACCTTTGAAAGGCATGTGTTCAACATGCGTGACCAAGCTCCAAATGAAAACATTGACCAATTCGTCACGGACTTGAGGACGAAAGCAAAGTCATGCGAATTTGGGGTTCTGACTGACAGTTTGATAAAAGACAGAATCGTAATGGGCATAAGAGACGAACAAGTAAAGGCTAAGCTGCTGAGAACTAAGGATTTGGACTTGACCAAGGCTGTGTCAATATGTCGTGCTGCAGAAGCAAGTCGCGCGCAAATGGAACAATTGCAAACTGCACAGGCTGAATGCAGCATCAACGAAGTGAGAAAAAAGCACATAGAACATTCAAAGACGTCACGCATGGAGAACAAAGTACAAGACTGCAAGTACTGTGGGAGAGACCACAAAAAAGGAAAGTGCCCAGCATACGGTGAAAGATGCAGAAAATGTAACAAGATGAACCATTTTTCCACCAAATGCATGTCCAAGAACTATTCAGCAAAGAAGCCAGTACACATGGTGGAAGAAGAGCAATCAGATTCAGAAAGTGAATTCTTCGTCGACATGGTACAAGCAAACCACGGTGAAGACTGGGAAGTGAACCTGAAAATCAGCGGCCGTAAAATAAAATTTAAAATAGATACAGGTGCCCAATGCAATGTCATCCCTGAGTCCATCCACAGAGACATCTGTGATAAACTGGAAAAGTCAAGAGCTAAATTGGTGACATATGCAGGGCATTGCTTAATGCCAAAAGGCAAATGCAAACTGTTGTCTGAATACAAAGGCAAGTACCACGTCATCAATTTTCAAGTTGTGGATAAAAATGTGCAACCAGTGCTAGGACTGAAAAGCAGTGTGAGTCTGGGCCTCATAAAACGAGTTGGAGAGGTGAAGAAAACGCACAGTCAAGACATACAGGAGGAGTATGCTGATGTGTTTGAAGGACTGGGATGCATCGAAGGAGAACAGCACATTAAAATCAAAGCGGACGCACAGCCGGTTGTCCATCCCCCACGAAAAGTCCCTGTAGCACTCAGAGACAAAGTGAAGGCAGAGCTGAAAAGGATGGAGAAACTGGACGTCATTGTAAAGGTGACAGAACCAAGGGCATGGGTGAGCAGCATGGTGACCATATGGAAACCAGAAAAGCAGAAGATCAGAATATGTATGGACCCTAAAGATTTGAATAATGTCATTGAGAGGGAACACTACCCCATGAAGACCATCGAAGAAGTCATGACTCGAATGCCAGGAGCAAAAATCTTCAGCACCCTAGATGCACAATGTGGCTACTGGCAGGTGAAATTGGACAAGGAAAGTTCAGACCTTTGCACATTTAACACCCCCTTTGGCAGGTACGCATACAAAAGGCTGCCTTTTGGAATCAACACAGCTGGCGAAATATTCCAAAGACTCATGTCCGAGTTGTTCGAAGACTTGGAGGGAGTAGAAGTGATCGTCGATGACATCCTTGTATGGGGGCAAGATGAAAAAACAGCACGACCAGAGGCTCAAAAGAGTGATGGACCGCATAAGAGAGAAACACATAAAACTAAACCCACTAAAATGCACATTCAAGGCAGAGAAAGTCAACTACATGGGACACATCCTGACAGCCGACGGATTAAACCCAGATCCCAAAAAAGTGGAAGCAGTCAGAAAAATGCAAAAGCCTACTAATAAGACTGAGCTACAACAATATCTGGGAATGATAACCTACCTGGGCAAATTCCTGCCACAACTATCCACTGTCACTGCCCCACTACGTATCCTGCTGGAAAAGACCACAGAATGGAGCTGGATGGAGGAGCAGGACAAGTGTTTTGAGAACCTGCAAAAGATGGTAACAGAAGCTCCAGTACTGATCTTTTATGATGCATCTCGTCCCGTGAAGCTGAGTGTGGACGCCTCTAGCTGCGGTGTAGGAGCAGTGCTGTTCCAGGATGAACGCCCCATCGCTTATGCGTCGAAAGCATTTACGGACACACAAAAACGATATGCACAAATAGAAAAGGAGCTGGCTGCTATTGTTTTTGGCTGTGACAAATTCTACCAATATCTCTTTGGACGGCCATTCGAAGTGGAAACAGACCACAAGCCATTGGAAAGCATAATGAAAAAGCCTTTGGCAGAGACGCCATTGAGACTCCAGAAAATGCTCCTCAGACTACAGAAATACGACATGACAGTGAAATACAAGAAAGGAAAAGAACTCTATGTAGCAGACGCACTGAGCAGGAACTACATGAAAGAAACGGACAATACTGAAAATGATGATGATGTACAGGTCTGTGCTGTCATGTGTCTACCCATAGCACCTGCCGGACTAGAGGAAATTAGTACAGAGACAGAAAAAGACCAGACACTAACAGTACTGAAAAGAGTCGTCCTCCAGGGCTGGCCCAACACAAAGTCAGAAACGCCAGACGAGGTCAAGCCATACTGGGACTGCAGGAGTGAACTGACTGTAGAGGATGATCTGATTTTCAAGGGGAACAGAGTTGTGATTCCAAGCACCATGAGAATGAAAATGCTAAAGAAAGTGCACAGCAGCCACCAAGGGATTGAAAAAACAAAAAGACTGGCAAGGGATATCATGTATTGGCCTGGGATGTCAGCTCAGATAGCTGACACGGTGTCAAAATGCCCCACATGCAACACATACAAGAGGCAGAATTGCAAAGAGCCTATGATCGGTCATGACATACCAGACAGACCATGGCAAAAGGTAGCCACAGACATCTTTGAATTGGATGGAGAACAATACATAATCCTGGTTGACTACTATTCCAGCTTCTTTGAAGTTAATAAACTAACTAATACAAAAAGTCAGTCAGTTATAAATGTCTGCAAACAGCAATTTGCACGCCACGGCATAGCAGACGAAATCTTTTCAGACAATGCCACTCAGTACACATCTGCAGAATTCAAGAAATTCAGCGAAGACTATGGATTCAAGCACACCACGTCATCTCCCACGTACCCTCAATCCAACGGGAAGGCGGAGAAGACAGTACAGATCGCAAAGTCACTGCTGAAGAAAGCCAAAGCAGACAAGACGGACCCCTACCTTGCCCTGCTGGACTATCGAAATACGCCTTTGGATGGCCTTCCTTCACCAGCACAGTTGCTCATGGGCCGCAGAACCAAGACAAGGTTGCCCACTGCGACAAAACTGCTACTGCCAGAAAAAATGGATGGGGTGAAGGACAAGCTACAGAGAAACCAGGACAAAAAGAAACACTACTATGACAAAGGATCACATATGCTGCCAACCCTAAAACCAGGCGACACCGTGAGAGTGAGAGAGGGTAAACTGTGGAGGCCAGCCAAAGTAGTGAGAACAACCCCTGAGCCACGGTCATACGTGGTCGAAGCAGATGGTCAGCAGTACAGACGGAACAGACGGGAGCTGATCAGAACGCATGAGGAAACCCCAGCCACGCCTGAAGAGGTACCAGAGGAAAAAAGAATTCTGACAGAAGAAGGAGCAAAACGGTACCCCAACAGAGAGCGCAAGCCCAGAGAAATACTGGACTTATAGACAAGTGTATCCTTTCACTCTGAAGTAACACAAGCACTCACACACACACACGCACCCACACACAGACACGCACGCACACGCACACACACACACACACACACACACACACACACACACACACACACACACACACACACGCGCATACACACACACACAGACACACAAGAAGAAATGACTTTGTTACATGGACATGTTCTTTGGGTCACACTGGACTTTATTCATTTGCAATTTAATGCTGGACTCTATTCATTTGCAAGTTAATGCCTTTTAGTTCAGTTACGAGTCCCTTTTGCCACGTGAGCCTACAGTTGGGTCATGTCTTGTTCAATTTGAAAAGTGTTCTATATGTCTTCTCAATTTCAGTTCAATAAGAAAAGGGGAGATGTAATGTTATGCTTAAGCATTCCAGGCCACTAGGTGGCACTGCTGATGTAAAAATATACACTGCATATGTCTGGAGGGAGAACGTGAATAAACCTCATTCTTATGTTGACAAGCCTTGCTGGTGGACATCAAGTCATTACAATCATTTTGAGGTTTTTCGAAAAATGACAAAAAATGACGAAATCTGGCAAAAACCCAAGGCTATAGCCTTACGGTCTTGCACAGCATGCCGTTTTTCATCATTTTGAGCATTTTTGAGCATTTTCAAAAAAAAATGAAATTTCGGAAAACCGCAAGGCTATAGCTTTACGGTTTTTAATCCTTTTTAGGTTTTTCGAAAAAATGACAAAAAATGACAAAAAATGACAAAAAATGACAAAATCTGGCAAAGACGCAAGGCTATAGCCTTACGGTCTTGCACAGCATGCCGTTTTTCATCATTTTGAGCATTTTTGAGCATTTTTGAAAAATGTCGAAATTTCGAAAAACCGCAAGGCTATAGCCTTACGTTTTTTCTTCGTTTTGAGGATTTTCGAAAAATGACAAAAAATTATGAAACTTGGAAAAACACAAGGATATGGCCTTACTGACTTGCACAGCGTGCCATTTTTCATAATTCTAAACATTTTTGAGCATTTTCGAAAAATGTCGAAATTTCAAAAAAACGCAAGCATATAACCTTACGGTTTTTCATAATTTTGAGGTTTTTCGAAAAACTACAAAAAATGACAAAATCTGGCAAAAACGCAAGGCTATAGCCTTAGGGTCTTGCACAGCATGCCGTTTTTCATCAACTTGAGGATTTTTGAGGATTTTTGAGCATTTTTGAAAAATCTCGAATTTTCGAAAAAACGCAAGGCTATAGCCTTACGTTTTTTCATCGTTTTGAAGATTTTCGAAAAATGACAAAAAATGACGAAACTTGGAAAAACGCAAGGCTATAGCCTTACCGTCTTGCACAGCATGCCGTTTTTCATCAACTTGAGGATTTTTGAGGATTTTTGAAAAATGTCGAAATTTCAAAAAAAAAAAAACACACAAGGCTATAGCCTTGCATTTTTTCATCGTTTTTAGAATTTTCGAAAAATGACAATAAATGACGAAACTTGGAAAAACACAAGGCTATAGCTTTACGGTCTTGCACAGTATGACGTTTTTCATCATTTTGAGGAATTTTGAGGTTTTTCGAAAAACTACAAAAAATGACAAAATCTGGCAAAAAACGCAAGGCTATAGCCTTACGGTCTTGCACAGCATGCTGTTTTTCATCATTTTGAGCATTTTTGAGCATTTTCTAAAAATGTCGAAATTTCAAAAAACCGCAGGGCTATAGCCTTACGGTTTTTCATCGTTTTTAGGTTTTTCAAAAAATGACAAAAAATGACGAATTCTGGCAAAAACGCAAGACTATAGCCTTACGGTCTTGCACAGCATGCCGTTTTTCACCATTTTGAGCATTTTTGAGCATTTTCGAAAAATGTCGAAATTTCGAAAAACCGCAAGGCTATAGCCTTATGTTTTTTCATCGTTTTGAGGATTTTCGAAAAATGACAAAAAATGACGAATTCTGGCAAAAACGCAAGGCTATAGCCTTACGGTCTTGCACAGCATGCCGTTTTTCATCATTTTGAGCATTTTTGAGCATATAGGAAAAATGTCGAAATTTCGAAAAACCGCAAGGCTATAGCCTTACGGTCTTGCACAGCAGGACGTTTTTTTATCATTTTGAGGATTTTTGAGGATTTTCGAAAAATGTCGAATTTTCGAAAAAACGCAAGGCTATAGCCTTACGTTTTTTCATCGTTTTGAGGATTTACGAAAAATGACAAAAAATGACGAACCCTGGAAAAATGCAAGGCTATAGCCTTACGGTCTTGCACAGCATGCCGTTCTTCATCATTTTTAGGATTTTTGAGGATTTTCGGAAAATGACGAATTTTCGAAAAAACGTAAAGCTATAGCTCTATGTTTTTTCATTGTTTTAAGGATTTTCGAAAAATGACAAAACCTGGAAAAATGCAAGGCTATAGCCTTATGGTCTTGCACAGCATGCCGTTCTTCATCATTTTTAGGATTTTTGAGGATTTTCGAAAAATGTTGAATTTTCGGAAAAAGTGCAAGGCTATAGACTTACGTTTTTTCATCGTTTTGAGGATTTACGAAAAATGACAAAAAATGACGAAACCTGGAAAAACACAAGGCTATAGCCTTACGGTCTTGCACAGCCTGACATTTTTCATCACTTTGAGCATTTTTGAGTATTTTCAAAAAATGTCAAAATTTCGAAAAGAAAAAAAAAAAACGAAAGGCTATAGCCTTACGTTTTTTCATCGTTTTGAGGATTTTCGAAAAATGACAAAAAATGACGAAACCTGGAAAACGCAAGGCTATAGCCTTACGGTCTTGCACAGCATGCCGTTTTTCATCATTTTGAGGATTTTTGAAAAATGTTGAAATTAAAAAAAAAAAACAAGGCTATAGCCTTACCTTTTTTCATCATTTTGAGGATTTTTGAAAAATGGCAAAAACTGACGACACCTGCCAAAAACCCAAGGCTATAGCAATACAGTCTTGCACAGCATGACGTTTTTAATCGTTTTGAGGATTTTTGAGGATTTAAAAAAAGACAAAAAAAAAAAAAAAAAAAAAAAAAAAAACGAAAAATACATAAGGCTATAGCCTTACCGTTTTTCATTGTTTTGAGGATTTTTGAAGATTTTCGAAAAGTGACAAAACCTGGAACAAACGGAAGGCTATGGCCTTACGGTTTTGCACAGCATGCCTTTTTCAATAGTTTTGAGGATTTTTGAAAAATTCTGAAATGTTGAAAAAAACGCAAAGCTATTGCCTTGCCTAAATGACGAAACCTGGCAAAAACGCACGGCTATACCATTACGGTCTTGCACAGCATGCCTTTTTCATCGTTTTGAGGATTTTTGAGGATTTTTAAAAAGATGTCGATTTTTATTTTTAAAACGCAAGGCTATAATAGCCTTACCGTTTTTCGTCATTTTGATCATTTTTGAAGATTTTTGAAAAATGACGAAGCCTGTCAAAAACGCAAGGCTATACCCTTACGGTCTTGCACAGCATGCTGTTTTTCATTGTTTTGAGGATTTTCAAAAAATGTCGAAAAAAATGCAAGGCTATAGCCTCACGGTTTTTCATCGTTTTAAGGATTTTTGAAGATTTTCGAAAAGTGACAAAACCTGGCAAAAACGAAACGCCTTACAGTCTTGCACAGCATGCTGTTTTTAATCGTTTTGAGGATTTTTGAGAAATGTCGAAGTTTTGCAAAAACTCAAGGCTATAGCCTTAGGGTCTTGCACAGCATGCCGTTTTTCATCAACTTGAGGATTTTTGAGGATTTTTGAGCATTTTTGAAAAATCTCGAATTTTCGAAAAAACGCAAGGCTATAGCCTTACGTTTTTTCATCGTTTTGAAGATTTTCGAAAAATGACAAAAAATGACGAAACTTGGAAAAACGCAAGGCTATAGCCTTACGGTCTTGCACAGCATGCCGTTTTTCATCAACTTGAGGATTTTTGAGGATTTTTGAAAAACTACAAAAAAAACACACACACAAGGCTATAGCCTTGCATTTTTTCATCGTTTTTAGAATTTTCGAAAAATGACAATAAATGACGAAACTTGGAAAAACACAAGGCTATAGCTTTACGGTCTTGCACAGTATGACGTTTTTCATCATTTTGAGGAATTTTGAGGTTTTTCGAAAAACTACAAAAAATGACAAAATCTGGCAAAAAACGCAAGGCTATAGCCTTACGGTCTTGCACAGCATGCTGTTTTTCATCATTTTGAGCATTTTTGAGCATTTTCTAAAAATGTCGAAATTTCAAAAAACCGCAGGGCTATAGCCTTACGGTTTTTCATCGTTTTTAGGTTTTTCAAAAAATGACAAAAAATGACAAAATCTGGCAAAAACGCAAGACTATAGCCTTACGGTCTTGCACAGCATGCCGTTTTTCACCATTTTGAGCATTTTTGAGCATTTTCGAAAAATGTCGAAATTTCGAAAAACCGCAAGGCTATAGCCTTATGTTTTTTCATCGTTTTTAGGATTTTCGAAAAATGACAAAAAATGACGAATTCTGGCAAAAACGCAAGGCTATAGCCTTACGGTCTTGCACAGCATGCCGTTTTTCATCATTTTGAGCATTTTTGAGCATATAGGAAAAATGTCGAAATTTCGAAAAACCGCAAGGCTATAGCCTTACGGTCTTGCACAGCAGGACGTTTTTCATCATTTTGAGGATTTTTGAGGATTTTCGAAAAATGTCGAATTTTCGAAAAAAAAAACGCAAGGCTATAGCCTTACGTTTTTTCATCGTTTTGAGGATTTACGAAAAATGACAAAAAATGACGAACCCTGGAAAAATGCAAGGCTATAGCCTTACGGTCTTGCACAGCATGCCGTTCTTTATCATTTTTAGGATTTTTGAGGATTTTCGGAAAATGACGAATTTTCGAAAAAACGTAAAGCTATAGCTCTATGTTTTTTCATTGTTTTGAGGATTTTCGAAAAATGACAAAACCTGGAAAAATGCAAGGCTATAGCCTTAAGGTCTTGCACAGCATGCCGTTCTTCATCATTTTTAGGATTTTTGAGGATTTTCGAAAAATGTTGAATTTTCGGAAAAAGTGCAAGGCTATAGACTTACGTTTTTTCATCGTTTTGAGGATTTACGAAAAATGACAAAAAATGACGAAACCTGGAAAAACACAAGGCTATAGCCTTACGGTCTTGCACAGCATGCCGTTTTTCATCATTTTGAGGATTTTTGAAAAATGTTGAAATTTAAAAAAAAAAACCAAGGCTATAGCCTTACCTTTTTTCATCATTTTGAGGATTTTTGAAAAATGGCAAAAACTGACGACACCTGCCAAAAACCCAAGGCTATAGCAATACAGTCTTGCACAGCATGACGTTTTTAATCGTTTTGAGGATTTTTGAGGATTTAAAAAAAGACAAAAAAAGACAAAAAAAAAAAAAAAAAAAAAAAAAAACGAAAAATACATAAGGCTATAGCCTTACCGTTTTTCATTGTTTTGAGGATTTTTGAAGATTTTCGAAAAGTGACAAAACCTGGAACAAACGGAAGGCTATGGCCTTACGGTTTTGCACAGCATGCCTTTTTCAATAGTTTTGAGGATTTTTGAAAAATTCTGAAATGTTGAAAAAAACGCAAAGCTATTGCCTTGCCTAAATGACGAAACCTGGCAAAAACGCACGGCTATACCATTACGGTCTTGCACAGCATGCCTTTTTCATCGTTTTGAGGATTTTTGAGGATTTTTAAAAAGATGTCGATTTTTATTTTTAAAACGCAAGGCTATAGCCTTACCGTTTTTCGTCATTTTGATCATTTTTGAAGATTTTTGAAAAATGACGAAGCCTGTCAAAAACGCAAGGCTATACCCTTACGGTCTTGCACAGCATGCTGTTTTTCATTGTTTTGAGGATTTTTGAAGATTTTCAAAAAATGTCGAAAAAAATGCAAGGCTATAGCCTCACGGTTTTTCATCGTTTTGAGGATTTTTGAAGATTTTCGAAAAGTGACAAAACCTGGCAAAAACGAAACGCCTTACAGTCTTGCACAGCATGCTGTTTTTAATCGTTTTGAGGATTTTTGAGAAATGTCGAAGTTTTGCAAAAACTCAAGGCTAGAACACTGGACTCCGCCCACGACATTGGCAAGATGGCAGCTCCCTAGCTCGGCTCCGTCCTGGCCATCGAATAATCGCCTTATAAATGTAATTTAGAGCAGTCTACACAACTAGAAAACGTTCCCCAAACATGTAATGAGTCAAGATCTACGGAGGAGCGAGAGAATTAAGAACAAGAACAGCGAGAAGGCTTCACAACACGACGGCGTTTCTCTGCCCAGCACGGTGGTGGAGGAGGAGGAGACGCTAGCGTTAGCAACTGTGCTTGGACCGGCGGCTAACATGGAAGAGGCGGCCTCGATACTCGCGGAAATACGTTCCGCCCGGGAGGAGATGCGGTCTTTTCGTGAGGAGACTAATTCACACTTTGAAACTTTGAATGTGGCCGTGACAGAAATGCGCCAATCTGTGTCTGTTTTGTCGGCCCGTATGGACGCCGCTGAAAGCAGGGTCGCTGAGATTGAAAGTGGTTGCTCTCTCGACCAGAGACTTATTGGCCACCTCCTCAGAAGAGAGAAAGAACTCGAGTCACAGTGCGAAATGCTCGAATGCCAATCGAGGAGGAACAACATCCGCATTTTTGGCTGTGCAGAGGGCTCGGAGAGCGGTGATGTGGTGGAATGGGGCGAGAAGTTCATCAAAGAAGTTTTGAAGCTGCCTCCCGAAACTGAGCTCCGCCTGGAACGCATGCACCGCTCCTTGGGCCAAAAACCTGACGCTGCGGCCCCTCCGAGGTCCTTCATAGCTAAATTCCTCGACTACCGAACAAAAGAAAAAATCCTCTCACTGGCATGGAAAACCAGAGATCTGAAGTACAAAGACAACAAGATCGGCTTCGACAACGACTACCCCCCCTCTGTGCAACGAAGACGCAAGGAATACGCCGACATCAAGAAACAGCTGAAAGCGAAGAACATATCCTTCAAGTCTCGTCACCCTGCAAGACTGCTGGTGGAACTGCCAAGTGGACCGAGGATCTTCTCTTCAGCGTCGGAGGCGGCCGAGGGTCTGGAAGACCACGGGATAAAGACCACACTATCTGACTGGGAGAAGCTGGAGAAGGAACAGCGGCGCATTGGATGGCGTGTGGCGGGCCGAGAGGGTACCGGCGGCGTAGCGGCGAGGAGGGCGATTCTACGCGATGCGAGGGAACTACTGAAACCAAGTGATGTCTGACTACGAGATCATAAGTCTGGTGAGATCGTGAAGTAACTGACTTTTTTGGGACCATAAGTTTCTGTGGACTGTTCTTTAGATAGGCTTAATGAGGTCTGCTATGAATGATTGATATTCAATCATACACGCTCTAATATATAAATAATTTTCTCATTTCATAAACCTCAATAGCCTGAGTTATGTAGATATACATATATATATATATATACCTTTTTTTTTCTCTCTCTCTCTCTCTTATCTCCCTTTTTTTTTGTTTTGTTGCCTACATAGCCTGGTCGTAAGGATAGTTTGTTTTATTTTATTTACTCTATTTTAAAGCTTTTACCCCTGTTATTGTTTTGTTACGTTGTGTGTGTGTGTGTGTGTGTGGGTGTGTGTCCTCACACACACCCACACACACAATGTGGGTGTGTGTGTGTGTGTGTGTGTGTGTGTGTGTGTGTGTGTGCGTGTGTGTGTGTGTGTGTGTGTGTGTGTGTGTGTGTGTGTGTGTGTGTGTGCACGTGAGAGAGTGTATACATAAGTGTCTGTGTGTGAAGGAGCCTGTGTGTTGTATGTGTGTACTGATGTGCGTGTGAGTGTATTAGTATCTGATTGCCTATAAGTATCATGGTAGGATACTGTACCTAACCGTATGGACATTAATGCTGTTGTGAGACAAATATCTGATAACGAAAAATGGACATAAGTTCGACTGAGAACCGCGTCTCCATTACCGTCTCGGGTTACTACCATTGTGTTTTTGTTTTCTCTTATTTCACCTTATAGTTTGAATATGTGGAAGTGTGTGTGTGGGAATGTGGATGTGTCTACTGCGATAGGTGTCTGCATGTATGAGAATCATTTGTTTGTTACACTGATGGGGCAGTTTCCTATATATCTGTATTGTTACTATAATTTGGGATGTTCACTAGAAGATAACATTTAATTTATAATCACAACTAGGGCTTGGGTAGTTCTGTGGGGATGGAAGGTGTATGATAGCTGGGTTGGGGGTGTGGGGGGGATGTATGTTTATGTTTATGTATTAGTTTCACAGTGTTTTTTTTGTTTGCTTTGTTTCTATAGACCCACCAACTTTAGGAAGATGATAGGATTGTGTTTACTACTTACTTCCTCATGCCGTTTACTTTTTAGGTGTATTTCAGTTCACTATCCCTGTTATTTATCTATTTATTTATGTTTGCTGTCCTGCCCTCCTATGGGCTGGGCTGTGTAGGTAGCATGTAGGTAGCATATAGAGTTCATTGAGACTTCAATTATTTTGTATTATCGTTTTCATTATATATAGAGGGCGGAAACGATGGCCGGGGAGAGGCAAAGTATTGGGCTCCTCCTGGCAGCCATGACCATCTCAAGGTCGATCCTCAGTTACATTTTCATTTTTATTTTCATTTTATTTTTGTGTGGTTTTGTGTTGTTGCAGCAGGCCCGGGTGGCACTAGTGCTATCCCGGCTTTACCTGTTTCCCTCCTGTGCGGCGGTCTCTCTCCCTCTTATCTATCTCCAGACTCGAAACTCCGATTCTTTGCTGAGTTGTCGGGAGGTTGGGGGGCCGCCGTGGGGAGAGGGACTCACTAGTTGGTGGGTCAAAAATGTTGGAGTCCCGACCATTTTTGCGTTTACGATGCAATTGTTCATTATTTGTGTCATAATGTTGTTTGTTGTTGTTATCTGCAGAGACAGCGATTTCTCTCTTCTCTCTTTACTCTCTCCTCCCCCTCCCCCCTGCTCGCCTCGCCATGCACCGAAGGTGTCCCACTTAAGTCCCAACCTTGAGGTATGGTCTCGCTTCCACATTCTGATTCCATGGTAGACTCTCTTAAAGTGATAAGTTACAATGTCAAAGGCCTCAATAACCCAATCAAAAGGAAGAAAATACTGACTCAATTAAAACAACTCCACTGCCAAATTGCATTCATCCAGGAAAGTCATCTCTCAGATGAAGAGCATAAGAAATTAAACAGAACATGGGCCAGTCAGGTTTTCTTTTCCTCCCATCCTTCTGAGAAAAGATGTGGAGTTGCAATTTTGATCCACAAGATGGTGCAATTCTCCCTTGTCTCTCAATTCAGTGACAAAGAAGGCAGATATGTATTAGTGAACGGTCTGATAGCAGGTTTAGAAGTGTCTCTTTTTAATGCTTACGCTCCGAACGACAATAATCCTCAATTCATTTCAAAAATATTCAAACTAATATTAGAAAAGTCAAAAGGTATTTTACTAATGTGTGGGGACTGGAATGTAACCATTTCACAAACACTTGACAGGCTGCCGGCTGCGACAGGTCCTCCCCCCACAATGTCCAGGGCTCTTAAAAACAACTGCACAGAAGCGGGTCTAGTCGATGTCTGGAGACACATGCACCCAAGAGTGAAAGACTTTACATATTACAGTGCACCCCATGATTGTTATAGCCGTTTAGACATGGCCTTTACTCCCAAATCTGATGTGTTTAGAGTAACTAGTTGCGACATCTTGCCGATCACACTATCAGACCATGCCCCAGTGGCGTTGTCGTGGGACGTGGGTGAGTGTAGGCCATCAAAACGATGGCGCTTGAATCCAAGTTTACTAAACGACACTGAATTTGTACAATTTGTAGAGCAGGAATTTGATTCATTTTTAGAGTTCAATTCGACACCTGAAATTTCACCTGTGACATTATGGGAGTGCGCGAAGGCATACTTGAGAGGTCGTATAATAGCCTTTGCATCTGCCAAGAAAAAAAGAACTGAAGAAGGAAGGGTTAACCTAGAAAATAAGATTAAAGAGCTTGAATTCCAACACAAAAGAAGACAATGTCCTGAAGTGCTCAGGGAGCTCAAGTCCGCCAGGAGCGCCCTAGATAGACTAGCATCTGGAAAAGTAGAACGTAATTTGAGATTTGTGAAACAAAAATATTATGAAAGTGGAGATAGATCCAGTCGTTTACTAGCATACCGCTTGAAGAAACAACAGGCTTTATCCACAGTGGCTAAAATCAAAACACCAGCGAATTCATTTGTGTCAAAGCCAAAGGACATCTCGTCTGCATTTGCAGAATATTACAAAATGCTATACAAAAATACAGACACTTGCAATGACGCAACAGAGATAAAATCATACCTCCAAGGCGTCAATCTCCCAAAATTATCTGATCCGGCTAGGCTTAAAATGGAAGCTCCTATTACTGAAACTGAAATTAAAGAAGTAATTTCCACTCTTAAAAATAATAAAAGTCCTGGCTCGGATGGGTACACTAATGAATTCTATAAAACATTTTCAGGGATTGTCTCTCCCCTTTTACTACGAGCTTATAAACACTCATTCGAATCAAAAACTCTTCCTGAGACATGGGGTGACGCCGTTATTACAGTAATCCATAAGGACGGGAAGGACCCAACTTCATGCAGTTCATACCGGCCCATATCCTTGTTAAATTGCGACTTAAAAATTTTGACAACAATTTTGGCACGGAGGTTGAACCAGGTCGTATGCGAAATAATATCCCCGGATCAGACCGGGTTCCTCACCAATAGATATTCTGGAAATAACATCCGTCGTCTCTTGAATATTATGGAATATTCGAGGAAGGAGGGCAGGGAGCTGATGGTTCTTGGGCTGGACGGTGAGAAATCCTTCGACAGGGTCTCTTGGGAGTTTCTATTTCAATCATTAGAGCAATTTGGATTTGGACCAACATTTATAAACAGTATAAAAGTACTTTACTCGAACCCAAGAGGTACGGTACGGGTGAACGGGTTCTGTTCCTCCTCCTTTGCCCTTGAGAGAGGATGTAGACAAGGATGTAGCCTCTCCCCTTTATTATATAATATTTCTATCGAAGTCCTGGCACAATTGATAAGGGATGATGTTAATATCAAAGGGGTTAAAATCGGAGAAGAGGAACACAAGCTATCATTGTATGCTGATGATGTTCTCCTATACATTTCGAGTCCACGTACATCGGTTCCCTGCCTCCTTAATACAATTAAGAAGTATGGACATTTCTCCGGTTACAAGCTCAATGCTGACAAGACAGAGGCTATGGACATTGGAGGGCTTATCTCTCCACAGACCAGATCTCTTTTCCCCTTCAAATGGCCTAGGGACGGGATTAAATATTTAGGTATTTACATAACTCCTACAGTTGGACAACTATTTGATGCAAATTATTCTAGACTCATTAACAAAATCAGAGAAGATATGGATAGATGGACTGTACTCCCTCTTTCCTTGATAGGTCGGGTCGAGACAGTCCGCATGAACATCCTACCTAGATTGTTATATCCATTCCAAATGCTGCCCATATCGGTCCCCTCTGCAACATTTAATTCCTTGAATAAGCTGATCTCCCGTTTCATTTGGCAAGGCAAACGGCCGAGAATTAGATTCAAAACCTTGCAACTGGCAAAGTCCGCAGGTGGTCTGGCCCTCCCCAATTTTAAATTGTATTTCTGGGCGGCCCAACTCAGACCAGTAATTACATGGCTAGAAGACGATGTGTCGACTCGATGGCTAAAAATAGAAAAAACCCTGTGCACACAATTGCAGTTGGCTACGCTCCCTTTTTCTGGTCACAAGGTGAATAATGACGGTATGAGCATTTGGTCTGGGTTTACGATAAAGATTTGGAGGGATGTTCAGAAGGAGTTTAAACTTCCACTGGTGTCAGGCCTGTCGTCGATTGGTAATATGAAGGATTTTGCCCCTTCAAGGTTGGATGCCAGGTTCGGGCAATGGAGGTTGTCGGGATTGAGACATGTTCACCAGTTAATTATTTCTGATCATTTAAAGTCATTTGACCAACTTAGGAATGAATTTAACCTCCCCAGATCTGACTTTTTTAGATTTCTTCAATTAAGACATTTCTTAGAAAGACACGAAAAATGGGACAAAATACGCACTCCATCTATACTAGAATCTTTCTTCTTAGATATTCAGAGAGGAGGCTCAGTAGGAAAAGTCATATCTATATTATATCAACACCTATTGTCAATGCTTCCCAGCGAATCCTTTTACATAAAATCAAAGTGGGAAGATGAATCACAACTAGAGATTACACAAGAGGAGTGGGATGCTGCATGTGAAGAAGCTCACGGTGTCACCAATTCCAACTCGTGGAGGGAATATCAGTGGAAAATATTAACAAGGTTTTTTAAAACCCCCTTATTGACAGCCAGAGCTGGTTCCACTCCCACAAGTGAATGCTGGAGACAATGCGGTGAACAGGTTGGCAATCATTTCCATATCTTCTGGTCATGTCCTAAATTACAGCAGTTTTGGACCGCAGTCTTTAATGATATTAATAGGGCTTTTAATACTAACCTCCCACTTGACTTCAAGACTGCTATTTTAGGCATTGTCCCAGCGGGTTTTGAAGGGAGAGCAAAAATTTATCTCCTTCAGATATTTTTGGCGGCAGCCAAAAAAATGATCACAATTCATTGGCTAGATGCACATCCCCCAACCTACCTACAATGGCTAAACAAGGTCAAGGAAATTAGAGACATGGAACAATTGACCTATCTGGTGAGGTTACGGAATGATCTTTTTATTAAGAGGTGGACTCCCTTTGTGAGCCTGGAGGCGTAGCAGACCCCCCCTCCCCTTCTTTCCTTCTTTCTCTTCTCTTCCTCTTTTCTTTCCCTGATCTTTCTTGCTTTTCTTTTTTCCTCCTCTTCTTCACTTTTATTTATTTATTATTAGTTTTCTTTTCTTTTTACACTCTCAAATGTTGCTGATCTTTTTGTATATACTTGATGTCAATTTTATATGCTTATTCTGTAAAGAATTATAGTACCATTGACCTGTAACAACAACAACAATAAAAACAATAAGTTGAAAAAAAAAAAAAAAAAACTCAAGGCTATAGCCTTAGGGTCTTGCACAGCATGCCGTTTTTCATCAACTTGAGGATTTTTGAGGATTTTTGAGCATTTTCGAAAAATGACAAAAAATGACGAAACTTGGAAAAACGCAAGGCTATAGCCTTACGGTCTTGCACAGCATGCCGTTTTTCATCAACTTGAGGATTTTTGAGGATTTTTGAAAAATGTCGAAATTTCAAAAAAAAAAAACACAAGGCTATAGCCTTGCATTTTTTCATCGTTTTTAGAATTTTCGAAAAATGACAATAAATGACGAAACTTGGAAAAACACAAGGCTATAGCTTTACGGTCTTGCACAGTATGACGTTTTTCATCATTTTGAGGAATTTTGAGGTTTTTCGAAAAACTACAAAAAATGACAAAATCTGGCAAAAAACGCAAGGCTATAGCCTTACGGTCTTGCACAGCATGCTGTTTTTCATCATTTTGAGCATTTTTGAGCATTTTCTAAAAATGTCGAAATTTCAAAAAACCGCAGGGCTATAGCCTTACGGTTTTTCATCGTTTTTAGGTTTTTCAAAAAATGACAAAAAATGACAAAATCTGGCAAAAACGCAAGACTATAGCCTTACGGTCTTGCACAGCATGCCGTTTTTCACCATTTTGAGCATTTTTGAGCATTTTCGAAAAATGTCGAAATTTCGAAAAACCGCAAGGCTATAGCCTTATGTTTTTTCATCGTTTTTAGGATTTTCGAAAAATGACAAAAAATGACGAATTCTGGCAAAAACGCAAGGCTATAGCCTTACGGTCTTGCACAGCATGCCGTTTTTCATCATTTTGAGCATTTTTGAGCATATAGGAAAAATGTCGAAATTTCGAAAAACCGCAAGGCTATAGCCTTACGGTCTTGCACAGCAGGACGTTTTTCATCATTTTGAGGATTTTTGAGGATTTTCGAAAAATGTCGAATTTTCGAAAAAACGCAAGGCTATAGCCTTACGTTTTTTCATCGTTTTGAGGATTTACGAAAAATGACAAAAAATGACGAACCCTGGAAAAATGCAAGGCTATAGCCTTACGGTCTTGCACAGCATGCCGTTCTTTATCATTTTTAGGATTTTTGAGGATTTTCGGAAAATGACGAATTTTCGAAAAAACGTAAAGCTATAGCTCTATGTTTTTTCATTGGTTTGAGGATTTTCGAAAAATGACAAAACCTGGAAAAATGCAAGGCTATAGCCTTATGGTCTTGCACAGCATGCCGTTCTTCATCATTTTTAGGATTTTTGAGGATTTTCGAAAAATGTTGAATTTTCGGAAAAAGTGCAAGGCTATAGACTTACGTTTTTTCATCGTTTTGAGGATTTTCGAAAAATGACAAAAAATGACGAAACCTGGAAAACGCAAGGCTATAGTCTTACGGTCTTGCACAGCATGCCGTTTTTTATCATTTTGAGGATTTTTGAAAAATGTCGAAATTAAAAAAAAAAAAACAAGGCTATAGCCTTACCTTTTTTCATCATTTTGAGGATTTTTGAAAAATGGCAAAAACTGACGACACCTGCCAAAAACCCAAGGCTATAGCAATACAGTCTTGCACAGCATGACGTTTTTAATCGTTTGGAGGATTTTTGAGGATTTAAAAAAAGACGAAAAAAAAAAAAAAAGAAAAAAAAAAAAGAAAAATACATAAGGCTATAGCCTTACCGTTTTTCATTGTTTTGAGGATTTTTGAAGATTTTCGAAAAGTGACAAAACCTGGCAAAAACGGAAGGCTATGGCCTTACGGTTTTGCACAGCATGCCTTTTTCAATAGTTTTGAGGATTTTTGAAAAATTCTGAAATGTTGAAAAAAACGCAAAGCTATTGCCTTGCCTAAATGACGAAACCTGGCAAAAACGCACGGCTATACCATTACGGTCTTGCACAGCATGCCTTTTTCATCGTTTTGAGGATTTTTGAGGATTTTTAAAAAGATGTCGATTTTTATTTTTAAAACGCAAGGCTATAGCCTTACCGTTTTTCGTCATTTTGATCATTTTTGAAGATTTTTGAAAAATGACGAAGCCTGGCAAAAACGAAACGCCTTACAGTCTTGCACAGCATGCTGTTTTTAATCGTTTTGAGGATTTTTGAGAAATGTCGAAGTTTTGCAAAAACTCAAGGCTATAGCCTTAACCTTTTTCAGCGTTTTAAGGATTTTTAAATCTTTTCGAAAAATGACGAAACCTGGCAAAAATGCAAGGCTATACCCTTACAGTCTTGCACAGCATGCCATTCTGCATTGTTTTGAGGATTTTTGAGGTTTTTTCGAAAAATGCTGAAATCGAGAAAAAAACGACATGGTATAGTATGTTGTTTTTCATTGTTTTTGAGGATGATTGGAAAATGTCGCAATCGAGGAATCGAGGCTATAGTACATGGTCCTCATTTTCAAGGATTTTTTTTTTACAAAATTGGGGGAAAAAGAAATTACCTCAAGTACAATATGCACTCTATATTGTCACCTAACTGAATGCTGGTTAATGCTGATGTGTCTTTTTTAAATATTTGCTTCAGGGCTTTCTACATTTATATACAGACACTGGTAAAATGTGAGAGACATGCTGCAAAGGTCATCATGAACTATACTATAACTAACTATAGATTCAAACTGCAGAAACTGATAATAACTGATAATAAAAGCCCTCCATCCTTGATGATGTGTAATTAAAAGTGCATTACAAATAAATACATTGATTGCTAACTGACAATATATGTAAACATATAGGACAAAATGTGAAATATTAAGCTCACACCGCAGGGATTTGAACCCTGTGCATGAAACCAGAGGATTGCAGCAGTACCGACTACCGGTGTGTTGTGCATATTCACATCATGTCCTGGAGGAGAAAAATGTCTAAAAAGGTCTAAAAGTGAAGGTTTTCATAGGCATTGATTAGACAATTAGCAATGTCTAAAAAAATGTTTTTCGACATTTTCGATACTTTCTGAAAAATTACAAAAAATACATGAAAGTCAATAATGAACATAATGAGCATAGTCCATGGTCTCGGACGGCATCAGATAGTATGTAATTTTTAGGTGTTTTTGAGGATTTTGGAAAAATGACGAAAATGAGGAAAAAGCTAAGGCTATTGTCCATGGTTCATAGTTGATTTTCGAAAAAGGACGAAATCTAAGAAAAACAACATACTATAGTACATGGTATCGGTCAACATGCTATAGTATGTCGAAAATCATAATTTGAGGATTTCCGAAAAATGAAATCAAAGAAAAACAACATACTACTATAGTACATGCATTGGACAACAGAGTATGCAGTTTTTCATTGTTTTTTTTTAGGATTTTCGAAATTGGCGTGAAGCCTCAAGACTTGAGATTTTGCTATGCTATGATGTCCAACTTTTACGGTTTGTGTAAACTCAAACATTATCCAAACACAAACATTGAATTCCACTGACAAAGAATGCCCGTTGTGAGTGTTTGTGTAGACAATGCAAATTGTGTATGCAAATTGTGATTGGCCGGAATGAGACCATACATACAGTAGTTGGGGTTAGAGGTGTTGAATGACAGGTAAACTTGTATAGTAGATGATATAAATGCTGTGTTTACGGATTATTTGACCAAAGGGAAGAATGTAGATGGAGAAAAGTAGAGAACCAAGAATTGATCCTTCGCAGACACTGTAAATGAGCGGGGGGGGGGGGGGGGGGGGGCATTACCAATCTTAACATGACATAATCCTATGACATAAGAGGGCATCAGCTGGAAGCACTGCTACCAAGAACCACCCATGACTCCAGAAACCACAAAACAAAGTGGTGTTTTCAACTGTGTTGAAAGCCGCTCTTGGGTCAAGGAGGACCAGCATTGTTCCACTGCCATCATCCTGTGTCCAGCTGATTACTTTCATCATGAAGGCTGTCTTAGTACTGTGGAGTTCTCTAAACTGGATTGAAACTTTTCGAACAAATTGTAATTTGACAGGTGAGTGAGAAGTTGTGGAAAGTTGAAGAAATTACTTTTTTCAAACATTTTGGACATGAACAATGGTTCATGGTCTATAGTTGGTCTACAATTGGTCTATAGTTCATAAGGGACTCTGTTTCGTTAAAATGGAAAATTAAGGAATGTTTAAACAAGGATGGCACATAACCAGACGCTATGGAGTGATTATTTATCGTGAGGGTGGATGAACTGTTTCAATTGACAGAAAAGATGGAATTTGTGTCCACACTGCAGGATGAGGATTTCATTTGTGATACAGTTTTGGTGACTTCTATACAGGGTTATAGGTTCAAATCGATAGGGGATGGAATTCTGGGTGATATTGAAGTGTATGCGTTCAAAGCACAGAATGGTTCAGTGGAGAACCCATCTGACTGAAATAACACCCAACTCCATAATTGTTCTGACTTCAGCTTGACAGGTGCTACAAAACCATGAGGAAGATTGTTCTTGTCCAAAAATTGGTTTCCTGAACTTTTTCCGATATTTTTTTTCTACTCAGTGCTATAGCATGACATCCTCTATTTGATGTCTCAAAACAGGCGATAAACACAATGTAGGCTTTGCTGTACACAAAAGTCTGAACTAAAAATAAACAAGTCAAATTTATGTTATTCTAAATCATGTCATGCGGGTGGTCAACCGTATTAATCAAATACTGTATGTGCTGTATGTCTCTTGTGTTCTTGGGTTTTATTTAATCGTATTTCAAGGTATAAAACATTTGTTTGCTGCAAAAATAAAGTGCAATATTGTGATGAAATTGATTGTGTTACTAGATAGGTGTTGTAGATCATTGTATACTATATATTACAACACTATTGTATATTATTGTCATATGGAAATCTTATCAGTAGATTGAGTGTGCTGGATGGTGTCTGTTACACTGCATGTAAAGTCAGGCCTGTATTAACCTCTGCATAATCTATTACATAACTAGAAATGAATGTGTAATGTGCAACATGATACTGTATATAGTGTGTTTGTAATGACTTGGCTAGAAGGTATTCCCAACAGGGTCTTTGCAAACATTCAGCCAAGTCTAGGCCCGTTCGTAACATCTTGCATTTTATTGCTCATTTGTACCCTACCATTTCCCTTGCATCACATGTATACAGCATGGCTTCTAGTTGCATCAGTAAAAATAAGATGTTCATATGCAAAGAGACTGGTGAGTATACAGTGAACACATGCACAGATCTAGGATCTGTAGGCAAAATGTATTTTAATCTCAAATCATGAATGAAAGAAATGTAAGGCTGATCACAGTACAGTGGGTTGGGTGACTTGTGTCTTTGAGTACTAGAAACTTGCTAACTTTAAACTTTGATTACTTACACAACCTAAATTCCAAATAACTGACCAACACAGACAACAGCAAACAAACCTGCATTGGATAACATTTTAGCAGAACCTACTCATTGCAAGTAGTATTTATCCTAACCATCCAATCATTGAGGACTGTTAACTCGCATCATTGATTTGTTTTGTAACAACAACCAATCAGGACTGTGGTTGGATTAAATATTGACAATTTGTCATTGTTCTTTGGTTTGGCCCAATCCAAAAATGCCATCCAATCTCCAAGGACCAGTTTATAAGACCCTGGCTGTGCAGACCAGGGCTATATATACAGAACACAGACTCATGAGCAAACATTATTTTTTCCCCATAATCCTATATTAGGAACTAGCTTGGGGGACAGCATTTGTTGGGCAATAGTAGTGAGTTGGGGACACCACAAGAAGTTTCCACACAGGATTAGAACAAGACACACACGCTGTATCAAGGTAGGAAGACTTCATTTGGTGTAATATTTAAAATATAATATTCTATTTGTATGTTAAAGGAGCAATTTTCAAGGTTTAAACACTATTTAAATGTTTTCAGGTGAAGATCGGAAATGCACAATAATTACATTCTCTTTATCTGATTATATGCCAGGTCAAATCGGCCGATACCAATATACCGGTGATACTATATATAATATATTGTTCAGTATCAGTGAAATATCAGTCAATATGCTGGAGAAAATATCTGAATTATTTTGATATCGGTTTGATACCGATATTGCATTATTAATGACATATCGTTTGACATCAATATGCTACCGATAATATCGTGCATCGCTAGTTGAGGTAACTAGCTAAACTTTATAATGTTAGAAGCTAGAATACAAAAAAATATATACTTCAATAATTTTATGTTTTATGATCCCTTGCCATTTCTCACTCAAAATCCAGCATGCCCCAACATTTTTTTTACCCACCGGATTGGTGAAAACTGGCATATTCGCCGATACCAATAGGATCAAAAATGGCTAATACTGATACTTTTTCCGAGACCTAACATAGAGCTAATTAACATTCATACAAATATATCATTTACACACATTCAATAATAGCAGCTAGAAATATAAAAGTCAGATTGTAACTCAATTTCCCATTTCTCGCTCTGCTTTTTTCCTACTGTGGCATCCTACACCATCAGTCTCCCTGTCAGTCACTGTCACACCATGCTCAACAATACCATCCCTAACTCCACTATGCCTGCAACACCCATCTGGTACCAGTACCCAGTGTGTGCTGTGGCCCCGTACGGCTTCATCTTCTACTTTGGGGTCAAAGTGTTCAACCTGGCCATAGGAACGCCCTGCAACACCCTGGTCATGTGGCAGATCCTGTCTAAGAAGAGCGACTCGGCTACATCGGACATCTTCATCTTCAACCTGGCCATTCTGGACACCTACTTTTGCCTGATGACGCCCGTAGACATGGTCAACCGGCTGGCCCTGGGAGACTACCGCATCTGGTACCTGCAGAGGTTCGCCTACGGGGTCAAGGACGTGGCACCACTCTTCCTGGTGATTTTTTTTCTTTATACCAATGAACCACAGTTTATGTTTAAATTATTTAGTGTATGAAAAGAGGAGGGTGTCAATATAGAGCCTTTTGGAATCTACGATCAACTAGGCATCACAAGGAGTTACAATCCAAGGTGCAGTACAATGAACAATTGCTGCTACGTATATCGCACCCCCCATTATCCCTAAACCTATTTGCAAAGTTTTACTTTGTTCAGTGAACTATTTTAAAATGTATTCAACATGGTAGAATATGGCAAATACGTTTAGGAATAAAGGGTGTTTAGTTTTATAGGGACATTTATAGGGGCATTTTATCGGGGCACCTGATTTGCCCTGAACCCCAAATTGCTCCCGATGTTCTGGTTGGTACCTTCATGGCTTCTGCTGCAATCACTGCATAAAAGTAGTGGTGAGAATGTAATCCACTGTGTAAAGCACCGTCAATAAAGGCGCCACGTGATTAAATTTGCCATGTTCTAACGTCCAAGTAAGCAATTGTTTTTTGATTCTCATATTTTGCTGTAGATGTGCATCTGTCTGGATCGCTACGTAGCCGTGGTCCACCCGGTGGTGTTCACCGGTATCCGCGACAACAAGATACGAATTGGCATTTCCGTGGTGGTCTGGGGCCTCATCCTGGCACACGGCCTTACCAAGTGCACCCTGGGAGTCATGAGTGTCAACGAGGTGTTCAGCATCGTCATTCTCTCCGCCTTCGCCGTCATGGTCTTCTGCAACGTCTCTGTCATCTGGGTCCTGCGCCGGTCCGTGATGGGGAAGGAGGAGATGCACCCTGTGAAGAAGAAAGCCTTCAGGATGGTGGTGATCATGCTGGCCATCATCGTGGTCAACTACCTGCCGCCTGTGGCCCTCATGCCCTTCGTGTCCTACTACACCTTTGTGCAGTTCCGCTGCCAGATCAGCATCAGTGTGTTCTCCATCATGGATCTGAGCTGTAGCATCGAGCCCCTGCTCTACATCACCAAGATGGAGCATGCGAGGTGCTGCTGCGCAAGGAGCCCCATGAAGACGCCCCACGATGTCAAGGTGTGATGAATACATGATAGGTCCAATCCTAGTAGCAGCTATGGTATTCCAGGAGTATCATGGATCCTACTGTTCCCAACTTAATCCAGCTGTCTATTGGATGGCCAGAAGTGTCTATTCCAAGCATGTTACTGTATAATAGAACATTCTGTGAAAGTAGTATGCTCACAACCAGTGTTGGCCATTATTACTTAGGAGAGTAATATATTTACTTCACTTATGATCCCTTGTAAAAAGTAATAACATTACATTAATTATTACTAGAATCAAATAATATATTATATATTACAATATTACTGTCCCCAGTTCCCCCCTTCCACCTGTAAAGGAGAATAGAGATGTACAGCACAAGCTGTTTAGTGACAACTTGGTCAACTGTGATAACTTGTAGTGCACATCATGTGTGCGGTGGATTAGGATCTACAAGCTACTCTGCATCCCTGTTGTTATCTGTTGATAGCTTGTTCTATTTTCACATCAAGCAACAAGCTCAACACTGCTCACAAGTCACAACACAACAATCACGACGGATCACATGGCAACACATTGTGAGCTTCTACTGTAGATCAGCTGCTTTTCGCAAATAGATTATGGTGTAGAGGGGGGGGGTCAAGTACAGATCCATGGGGGAACGGAGGTCAACAAAATATATAGGGTTCAAGTGGTTAAGGCCTCTGGTGGCTCCAACAGTCTGCCTCCATGGCAACTGGTTCCTATCTCAATAAGGACTTTTTGGAACTTTAATGACAGCCTTGGGCGGTCTTGTTTATAGAACACTATAGCATTTGGTCCTTAAGCAGTTGGTCATTAATTAGGCCTCATAATCAAAACGCTAAGGGGCCAATTAGCAGTGGGGTAATTAATAGGCGTCCAGATGGTGTGAACCTGTTAGTTGAACATACTAAATAATGAAATGAAAAGTTAATTATGCGAACAGGGAATAAATAGCTCATGAACGTGTACCCATACTGTACCCTATTGGCTAAACAGATAATAAAGATAATATAGCGGTGTTTGTTCCATGCACAAAGAGTTCTAAATGTGGATAATGAGAAGGAAGAGAAGATAGCACTGAATTGGCAATGAGCAGGTGCAGCCAGGTGCAGCCTTGCACCTGCGTTTCCTAAGAACAGTGTTTCCTAAGAAAAGGACATGAGAAGCGCCCTCATTGTCCACGGCCTATGTGGGCTAGTTATTAGGATACTGGACATCTCACAGCATTGCCAACTTGCCACAGCGAAGAGTTCAATTATTCGTAATGTATTACCTACCGGTATATTAAAGATAATCAGTGAAGTATGTCAAACTCAGATATGTTATAGGTCATTTCAAAAATTGAGAGCAAATTATTTGGTGGAATGCTATGCTAATTATTGTTTTTAAAGTGAGTAAAGATTCATCCATTGTGAACAATATTATCTTTGAATACATCTCACAAGGTAAGATGTAATAATTGACATACCGGTATTTACTTTGTTGATCATTCCTAGTCCATCTAGTGTGAACTTCAAACAACCGTATGCCCCATAACTCAATTCACTAAAATAAAATAAATGTTCATGGTGTTTTAGAAGGAAAACAAAAATGCACTAAATTGCGGCGAGTTGGATTCACATGGGAAGGTGACCGTACAACTTTATTAGATTAGAATTATGTCCCCCTCCAATAAACAAAATGATCAATGATGTAACAATTTGGTATTCAATATATAATACAATATTGAATTCTAAGATGAATAACTTTATGATTAAGATTTCAATGACATGTACTGCAACATTGTGTACACTGTGTATGCATAAGAGTGAAAACAGCTGTCTTTGAGTTTCATGTTTTATTCAAATGAAATTTGATTGTTGCATTTAATTATTGTAATGTGTCTAAATTAAATCCATACTTTCTTAGGAGTGCGTGTAATTTCACAATCTATAAAACATCCCTACAAGACACATTTGAGTCAGAAAGGCACTTTTTAAGGCTGTAAATCAGTGGATTCCAACTTTTCAACTCAAGAGCTAAGAGAATATTTTGTCTCCCTGGAACCCAAACAAGCGAAAATAGCCCATCTACAATCTCACAATTGCCACGTTATGACATGTTTGCGAGCTTGTAGATCTGATGAACATGATTGTATTGTTTTTACATTAAATTGTTGAATACAGTTTTGACAGTTATTTTTTTCGTTTCTAGAAATGTTTGATCTTTTTCATTTTACTCTGCCCAAATTGTTACTCTGCCCAAATTGTAATAAACTAAACTAATTGATCTATATTTTATAGTGCATTTTAGTCAACTAGCCCTACTACTACCCAAAAGTGCTTTGCAATTATAATACTATACATTTATACACAGAGAAAAAAGAATGGGCAAAAACTTCATGGTAAAAAAAAAAAAAAAAACACCAACTGGGTCTTTAGTCAATTTGACCGAATAATGCGTGTTATTATATTTGACCGAATGTATTAGGTTACATTAATAACCTAATTTCAAGTGTCAAAATAACCCAAGTACCAGTTGATTGCACCTAACATATTAGGTTACATTAATAACCAATTTTGAAGTTCAAAATAACCTGACAGTTGATTTTACCCATAGTCTTCAGTTAACTTATTTTTTCATGCATGCATAGTAGGTTGGAAGTGGCTTGTTGTCGGTATCGGCCGGTAACACGCAGGAGTCTATCCCTGTTACAATGTGCTAGACCCCTGGGAGATGGATTGCTGAGGTGGAGCGCCACACCTACCATCAGCTTCTTCCTGCACAACTTGCCACAGCCAAGCTGTGCTACTCAAACTCTGGCGGTGTTGGCGTTGCCCGGAAATCGGAAATTGGCCGTGCATGGGATCGAACCCATGACCTTGTGGTCCAAAGGCGAGAGCTCTACCAAATGAGCTACCCGGACACAAAGTTTGCACAACAATTTGTCTTGACTCAGTTTTGCAGCAGTAGAAAACATTTAAATTTAAACTGAACACGAATGAGTAACTGGTACATGGTGTGCTGTTGAATTTCAAAAGTTTGAAATGGAGGTAGGAATAGGAAGTGTTGGGGGTGTGACTTACAGTAATTGACCCAACAATCAGTTATACCCTCAGGAAAATAATCTACGGTAACCAAAGTTTACAAAACAACCTATGAATTTGGTAAAAAATAAAATACCTATAACCCAACAAATGTTTGGGTTATTAGAAAACAATGCAGCAAGGTAACCTAACACAATTGTATTCAGTTACAATTTTGATCAATTAGTTTTTTTGTGTGCAGGGCTAGTACAATTATTAATGTATCAGGAATGCAGTGATAGTGGGCAATTTAGGTGATAGCTTTCTGTTGGCGTCCCACTGTTAAAACGCACTGATAAGGTTTGAGTGGTTAAACCTGTGTGATTCTGGTGTGCAAGTCCTGCAAACTCTCTGGGCTTGCTTCAGGCCCATCTTCTGAGGTCACATAGCCTGGATAAGTGGGGTAGAACTGTGCAGTGGGTGCTGGTGGTGCGCCCGTTCCAGGAACTCCCTCCCCCAGCGATGGCGGAGGCAGCAGGGGGATCAGCTTGGCATGGGCATAGTCTATCTCATAGCCCTCGAATATGAGCCCTACACCCCAAGCACCCAGCGCCTCTTCCAGAATCTGTGATACCTTCAGGGCTGCCAGCACGAGTCCATCATAATCGCCCTCGTCCAGACGGAATATGTCAGAGGTCAGTGGTCTGCGTGGGACCAGCACTGTGAGGCCTGGGGAGTTGGGGAACGGGGTGAGGAAGGCCACGTGACCCTCGTCCTCCCACACTCGCCACTGCTGCTCCTCGCCACGGACGATGCGCGAGAACAGGCCCGGGTGTGCAGGATCGTCCCCCAGGAAAGTGTAGTTGGGAGGGGCTTCGGGGGAGGGGAGTTTGGCCCGTACCTTAGCTTGGAGCTCGGTGAGACGGGCGTCCGTCCACCGTGGGCCACTCTTGGAGGTGCAGTAGCCTGGGTCGTGAGGGTTGTCCTCCTCTTCTCCCGCCAAGTGGGGGCGCCATTCAGCATCAAGGCCATGTAGAGGGAGAATACGGATCTGTGAACCACGAAACAACACAGGTTAGAATAAAATATGAATTAAAAAGCTCTGTCATTATTCTGTTAAATTGCTTTACCCAAAGTGCTTACAAAGGATAGGAATGCAGGCACAAATCAAACCTAGCATCAATAACATACCGTAGTTAACATCTGTGGACTTAGAAAAGAAGGAGCATACCGTACATGTACAGTATCTATCTAAATAGCATAGCGGTATACTGTACACTGTAAAGAAAAATCAAAGCTTGGCTCCATGAACTCGGTTTCATTTTTATTGCCTATCAAACAGCTTCAGAATCTTTCATAATCTTTCATGGATGGTTCACCCCATAATATGTACGCTGCTTGTGGTTCATGTGGTTAAACAATACAACATCATCATGTACGGGGGTCCTTGAGATTAAAAGAATCTCTGTCTGAGAAACACTGACATGCAGACAAACGAGACAAACTGCCAGAGGAACACTCACCTGGGCTGGTTTGTTGCCGTTAAGCCTAGAGACAAGGGCACATCTTCGTACACACAGCCTGTCACACAGCAGGTGCCCCACAGCCCTGGCACCCCGCAGCATGGCCAAATAGTCCCTCTGTCCCAGATGAAAGATGCTGCCTCCTGCTGCTCCAGGGGACTTCTGCTCCAATACAGTAGAACCTGGGGTCCATGGAGAGTGATGGAGGTATGCCACCAGCTCCTCTGACTCCCAGATGACATGACGTGGTCCACTTGAAGACATTCTGTTAAGCACAGAGGCCTATACATTATCTGTTTTAAAAATGTTTGGATACCAGATACTTTGTTATAACTTATAATGAGACCAATTATTCTGCCACTGAGATCAACTGTTCTATAGCAGCCATTATGGTTTCTGACTGTAAGAAGCCCTGTGTGCTGTTAATGTAACAAAATACCATCAGGTACATATGCTGTAGCCCATGGGTCTCCAACGGGTAGCTCGCGAGCTCCGGTAGCTCGTTGGTTGTTTTTGGGTAGCTCGCAAAGGAGTTGCAAAATTAGGCTATGAATGATATGAAAGGCATGACCTGAAATGCATTGCAACTCTTCCCTTTGTCATTCAACATACAAACATATGCCCACTCGAGCGTAACTAGGCCTACGTCAATACGGCCAGAATAGGCCTATCAGTAATAGGCTACGTCAGTCGTCTTCAGGTCAAATCCAATCAAGGCAAAGACAAATCTGTCAGTGACATGATCAGTGCTGTGAAGGCCTTCAAAGCAAAAGTCTCATTTTACATGCAACAGGTAAAAAACAAGAAACTGCAGCATTTTCCTTCAATGAGGAAGGTGTTGGAAAACAATGCAGAGGCAGTTGATGTGTTGGATGTGGATAAATATTGTGACCTACTGTCCAAGCTTGGGCAGGAATTTGAGGACAGGTTCAAAGATTTTGATGAAGTGGAGCCCTGTGTGGCATTCATTGCTAACCCTTTAATGGGGGTAGATGTGAGTGTAATATCAGGGCAGATGGCTGACATGTTCAATGTCAATGCTTTTGAAATGGAAATGGAGATTATTAATCTCCAAAATGAGGTGCAGCTAAAAGCACAACAGAATTCACAACATTTCTGGGCGTTAGTGGACCCAGAGAAATATAATAATATTCACCAAGCAGCCCTGAAAGTGAGTGCTTTATTTGGCTCTACTTATCTTTGTGAATCTGCATTCTCTGATATGAATGTGATCAAATCCAAATTCAGAACTAGGCTGACTGATGATCATTTAAATGACTCTATAAGAGTGAACCTGAGTGGATACACCCCAGCGTTCAAGTGTCTTGCAGAGGCCATGCAGTGCCAGGTGTTGTTAAATAAACGAAAGCTAAAAGTGAAGTAGTACTCGGCCCCTCAGATTTTTTCAAAGTAGCTCTAAAATGAAAAAACGTTGGAGACACCTGCTGTAGCCCCTCAGGTCTCTGTGCATAGAGACTTGATGGAACATGGCTTGTAGTGTTATTATGCCTTTTGCTGAGAGTTTATAGGTGGGAATAGTACTAGTAGGCCTAGTAGTAATGTAATGGGAACTGATAATGCACAGCAGGCATCCCCGGACCTATATTTATGTAACACCTCCTTCTGCAATACAACAACAGAGTTTCGTACAGTTGAAGCCAAAGGGAATGGTTGATTCTGCGAGATTTATAGTATTTTGTATTTTATAGTGTCTTTTACTGCAATGACAATGGTAATAATGTCCTGCGAAGGCCATTGAGAGCAGTGTTTCCTAGAACTGAAATGCATAATATTCGCACACACGCAACGCACGCCATAAAACAATAAGCTGTGCAATTGCTAACCTACCTTCTAATGAAAAGCCTTGTAAA